>WBMW01005315.1:526129-545834 GCA_013396635.1 Penelope pileata
ACCGGCTCGCGTCGGGCGCGGCGTGGGGTGCCCCGGGGCGCAGCGCGTGGCCCCGCTGCAGAGCGGTGCGGGGGGAGCGGGGACCGTCAGGGCTGACCCGGAGCGGCATCCCCGCCTGGGAGCGAAGTGCTGGCGTTTGGGGTCTGTTTGTTTTGTCCCCAGCAGCGAGGTGGCTGCCAGGAGTCCCTGGAGAGACAGGGTTGCGGGAGGGTCCCCCAGCTCTGCGTGGGACTGGGGTGCTATGTCCGAGTGCCCCGGGGTCTGTAGTGTCCAGCCCAATGCTGAACTTCATCAGTGTCATAATAATGCGTTTGGGTTGCAGTTAATGCTGTAATGTAACAGATTCCATTAGGAAAAATGTTAACAGAGTTGTATACTCCCCCAGGTTGTCTGTGTGTGTGCAGCTGTACTCAGCCCACCTGTCGTATTTGTGCATGGGCACCCGCCAGGATGCAGAAAGCAGCACGTGTGTGTGTTGGCTGCTGGGTGTTCCCTCGTGCTCTCTGGGTTAATCCACAACACGATTGCAGCTTTAGCTGGCCAGGACTGATTTTATTAGGCCACTGCTCTTTGAGTTAACAGTGCCCTGTCAGGGTGTTGCCTTCTTTGGCATTGTGTGGGAGGATGGGATATCCTCTAGAAGTGCCCATCTGAAGAGGAGAAAGTGCATGCGTCTCCCAAAGCTGCCAGGTGAAGCTAAAGTGTAGGATAGTACCTGTTGCTTTTTCACTGTGGATGCCTTTATTTCCTTTGTGTTTAAGGAAGCTGGAGGGAATTGCTCAAAAGGAAGAGGATAGGGTGCTAGGGCACAGCCAATGGAATGTGTTCTTATTTTGAATCCCATCTTGTGCCGTCACAGGCAATCAAAAGCAGTTTTCATCACAGTGCCCAAGTTTTGTACAGTAAAACAACAATCTTCCTGGGACGGGCTTTCAGCCCTCTAGGAACTGATTTGTCATAGACTTACTGATAGCATTATTTCTCCATAGGAGGAGGTTATATGAAAACAGGTTGTGCGATCATCCTAAAGTTATCCAAGCCTCGAGCCTGGTGCTATTTCTTTGACACCACAGTAAAAAGATGTTCTGGAACCATGGAAAATACATGATCCAGCCCTCTAGGAATCCAGGGTATTTAATAAACAACACAGAAAAAGATATTGTAGGTGGAGATAACATTGGTGTTCCAGGAAAAGATAATGCACTGCGAAGAACACGTGCTGGTCTCTATTTTTACCAGCGTAAATCCAGAGTTGGGGTTACATGAGATTTGCGCTGTGGTGTGATGCGAGCCATGGACTTTTCTGCTGGTGTGTCCTGGGCAGAAGCAAAGCTCCTCTGGAGGGCTCACAGGTGAGGCTGCTGGACATCGTGAGCACATCGCATGAGCGCTGGGAGTTTGCTGGAAGCTCTTCCGTGCAGCAAGCTCTTGCACGCTGTGGCTTTCTCACGCATTCTTTCCTCCATAATACTGTAGAGTCAGTGGTTGTATTTCATTGTCTTGGACTAATTCCAGAGATCCCAGAGGAGCTGATGGATGGCAGGAGCCCTGCTGCTGGATGGAGTTCCAGGCCTCCCAGCTGCAGCTGAGTAAGCATTGGTGTGGCAGGGAGCACCCACGTGCATGGTGCAGGTGTTGTGCCCTCCAGAGCCTGCCAGCTGCAGGCTGCTCGCCCATCAGCGCTGCGCTTCCCTCAGCGGAGGGAGGGCTTAATCACAGGGCTCTGCCATCGGGGAAGATGGGAGCTGGAACTTCTTTCACAGAGAAGTTAAACAGTAACCTGGCTTAAGGGAGAGGCTTTGTCAGATTGCGACATGCAGTCTTCTGCTTTCAGCTTGTAGCGTAGGTCATGTTAGCAGCTGGGCAGCGGTTTTGTTAGCCTCCTCCTTACAGCTGGGCATCACTTGGCCTCAGAGCTCACCGAGTGTGACCGATGATGCCTTATCCCAGCGCTGGTTATCAGCAGGAGGATGAGTTACTCAGCTAACTCCAGTGGGTTATGTAAATGTTTGATGTTGTGTGCAGATGTTCGTCTCTGCGTGTGTGTCTGCGTGGGCTTGAGTTTGCACAGGCTAGCAGTGCAACTTCCAGCGATCTTTGCACCCAGCTCTGTGTATTCCCATTGCAAAGCCAGGACACTCCTGTTTACTGAGGATTCCTGTTTAAGCCGTAGTTGAGGTGCACTGATTCCTGCACATGCAGTATTATCGAATTTGGCATCCTGTGTCTGGTGCTGGCAGCTCAGTTCTTGATTCATAGTCCAGATGCTGTTATTTCTTCAAAATTCACGTTCTCCACCCTGCTGACCAGTGGTAGTTTCCTCTGTCAGAAACAGTTGCCAGGCTGCCATAGGCTTCTCATGAAGGAAAATTAAGCTCTAATCTCTTGATTAGTAAACCTGTATTTATATGGAGTCAGAATGCTTACAGTCAGTGGGATGCTGTCAGAAGTGACAGGAGTCACGGCCTGAATGGAATTCCAAAAACTGCAAGTCCAAGTCAGTGAAATGAGCTTTAAATGGGAAGATGAACTTGCTGACTTTTCCTACTTAGGTGTTTTTCCGCACTTCTGAGTTATAAAACATTGTCCATACCTTGATGTTCACAGTAGCTTATTTAGAGGATGAAAAGTGAGGTTATAGAAAGTGGAAGTTCAGGAAAGGTGTCAGAAAGTTTGCAGAGTAGGATGAAATGGGCTTTGGCAGCATTGGCACTAAGAAAAGTCAGCTCCACTCTGAAACTGGTGGCTTCATTCTTAATTCCACTCTCTTTCCCGTTACCTGAAAAGGTAAACATCTCTTTCTGGGCACTGCTGTGGGCTTACAGTTAATAAGGCGACCCAAGCGCTTTATTTTGCAATGGGGACTTGTTTTTGCAACGGTGCACATGGAAGTTCTTGCAACACAGCACATGCCTTTATACGTCCACTGAACTAAGCCTGGGAAAGTGACTTCTTGCAATAGCATAGGTTTGTTTCATCTACCAGTTTTAACCTCCAGCTCCGTTTCTCTTCAACGCCTCATCTAGAAATGGAATTGCAGTCTCATCCCAAAAACTACTTGAGCATCTCAGTAAGGATGCACGTAAATTTCTTTATCTAATTTCTGTCTGTCTATGTTTTATAAAGTTTGGTGCAAATTCAACTGAGTTCCTGTCCACCTTTCAGAAACATACTGAAGGCTCTCCATTTCTGGATTTCCCTTGGTTCCACTAACTTGAGCTGAAACATGACATTAACCTGTGGTGCATGTGCATTGACTGTCTCTGCATTTCTTTGGCTTTGTGCAAGACGTAGCAATGGGACCCACTGTCAACAGTGTTTGACCAACTCAGATAGGATGTGGTTCGAGACACATCTTGCCTTAAATCAATTGAGAGAAGATCAGTGACAAAAGTCTGTGTGTGACAAAGTTTGCTTGTCAGTCTTTGCTTAGTGAGACTGAGACAGTTTGAGGTACAAAAATTGAAAAGGTGAATGCTTAGCTTGCTTTCTGGAGCAATCTGCTTTGCAGCTGCAGTTTTAAATTGTCATATATAGAGAGCTTAGTATGCGAAGTGAGTGTCTGTGCTATCATGTGCATACCTCTGTATTGTATATGTAAAACTTAATACAGCAAAGGTGGGAAATGAGGTGGTGCTGCAAAGTGTAGAACGTGCATGCAAGATCACCTTGCACCTTATGCAGAATAGCATGAGGTGCTAGGTGATCTTGAGCTGTGAACCAAATAGAACTGGCAGAGCCAAACTTGGACAGCTCTTGAGGATAGCTTCTGGTTATGGAGGGGTCAGTAATGGACTCCCCAGCACACAATTCCCTCAGCTGGATGGTATCTTGCTGCTGGGGTCTGAACATGTGAGCACTGGGCACAAAGGTGGCTTTTCTGAGCATAAAGGATGCTGCAATTTGACTTCGTAGTTCCTCACGCTACGTCGGTAAATGAGTGGGGTGCTCTGCCATTTCCCTAGCCCATAGGCTGCTGCTTTGCAGCTGCTGCTTGGCTGGGGGTGACTGATTGCAGTGCTGGCTGAATAGCACCTGTGCCCTGAATGCCACCCTAGGATATTGGAAGCTGGCACACTAATATTTGTAAAGCTCTTCCTGTTCACCAGTGGTAGATGTCCCTGACCTGCAAACTGTCCTCATGAGTGATGTACACATAGGATTGCAAATTTGGCTTCTTAACAGCTTGTTTCTAGAAGAGATGCTAGAATTTGCAGTTAAGTTCAGACTGCACGTGTTTGTAATTGAGAACACGCTGCAAGACGGGATTTCAGTTTAATTTAGATTTTGCTTGATTATCAGATATGTTTAATTCAGAAGGGAAATGATTTCTAAATGTGAAGGGAAGTACTATTAACTAGAGAGCAGGTGGACTATTATTGTTCGCCTTCCTGTGTGGAACAGAAATATACATAATTGAAAGCCCTTGCATTGTGCGCCTTAGATTTGAAAGCAGTTCTCAGTCTTTCAAGGTTTTACTTATTCACTGCTGGCTGAAAAGTTACAGTTGATGTTGAACCAATCAACCTTTGGATCCTCTCTTTTTTACAGTCTCTTTGTTGGAGAAAATATAGTTTTGAGTGTGCAGAAATATACCAGAAAAGGATAACTTCTGAGAAAACCAGCATTTGGTTCAGTGGATTGCCTGTCTTCAGTAGGCAAAGTCTTATTTTCACCATTATGTGAATCTTTCTGCTGATTTTGAGAAAAATGTTCATCCTGAACTGCGTTCCTTCTTGAGGGGGTAGAAGCCTGCAGTGTGATTACCCTGAAATAGCGTATTTATTGTCTTTGCATGTTGAGGCACAACTTTACGGAGACATACAGGTATAACAGGTATGGAAAACCTCTTCTGCAAGGGGCAAGAGAAGGATGTTGGAAATCTGCTTGTGTAGCATGGAGGCCTTGCTGTGCCCCTGCACATTCCGTGGTGGCTTAGGGCTGTTCAGTAGTGTGTGTAGGAGTCTGTGAGGGCTTGGTGGTCATGGTGCCAGGAAACACAACACTGAGCTGGCCTGAGCTCAGCTGCACGTGGAAAACAGGCAATCAATACTTGCTACAAGCAACTTGCCAATGTTTGGCCTGGTTTTGGAGAGCACTGGAGTTTAAGTCCACAGTTAATTACAGGGTCTGCTGGCTTATAGTGGTGCTTAAGTGTTGAATCAGACCTGCAAGGAGGAGTCATTTATGTTTCCTCTCAGACAAAGAAGTGAGCATGAAGCTTAAAGTCAATTTTCTGCCTTGACAGGAACAGAAGGAAAACCTGTGTTTTGAATCTGGAAGCTGGAAGGAGTTCAGGGATGCGATCCTTCCAGACAATCACATGTTTTCTTACGACCAGTACATGATTTCTCTCCACCTTCATAACCCGTGACTTCTGTTTGCCCAAGTACTTCTAAACCACTGCTCTGTGTTTATTATGATCCTGCATAGCAGAAGCTGAGGTGAACTTCGATGGAATCGAGAGCAAGTTCTCCTTACGGACACCTGCTGAGCCTGATGAGGATGTCTGCTACCTGGTTCCTGGGCAGGTGGACAGCCTGGCACAGTGCAACTTCAACCATACCAGTAAAACCTTTGTGGTGATCCATGGGTGGACGGTAAGGAGAAAAGGGAGGCATGTCCCTTTTGATCGCGCTCCTGATCCTCGGTGCTAGATATTTTGGTGTCTATGTGCCACAGGTGATATTAAGATCTTTTTTTTTTTTTAAACTACCACAACAAAACAGGTGACAGGAATGTATGAAAGCTGGGTCCCAAAGCTGGTGGATGCTCTGTACAAGAGGGAGCCTGATTCCAATGTCATCGTGGTGGATTGGCTGGTTCGAGCTCAGCAGCACTACCCCGTGTCTGCTGCATACACTAAGCTGGTGGGAAAGGATGTCGCGATGTTTATTGACTGGATGGAGGTACGACCTGTAGTCACGTGTCTCGCGTATGTAATCTCCTAGGAGACAGAACAGCAATGATGTAGCAGTTTTATCTGCATGCCATCAATGCAGCAATTAAGAGCTGTTGTCTCCCGTTGGACAGATGCATTTAAGCTGTGGCAGGCAGTGCTTCTGCTGGGCTGGCAAAATCCCAGCTTTAATCTGATGGCTATCTCATAGACAAGGAGGCCCTTTGTATTACAGCCCCAAGATCTTTCACCTTGTGGTCCATGGGGTCCTGTGGGTCCACAGAGTGTTTCTGAAGGCTCCATGAGAGGTAGCTGTGAAGGGCAGGTTCCCATACGCTATACAGCAGCCACCCCTTGGCAGATGGTTACAAGTCTGCCCTGCCATTGGGAAATAGTTAGGGGATCCAGAAACTGGGGGGAAGGAGTGGCTGAAAACACTGTATATAGTACACAGGAATGTGTTCTGTCCCTAATTCTGCATTTTTCTCTCCTTAGTTTTTTTTTTTTTTTCTTGCATTCAGAGATTTCACTCAAGCAAGCAAAGTTATGCTTAAAGTTATGCTTCAAAGTTATGGAGTAAAGTTATGCCAACTATATTTAGTGTTCATTCTGTGGCTCAAAGAGGAAATCCCAGTTTTTAAAAATATTTTCTTGTGTTATCTGATGCTGTCCCATTCGACTTCAGATTTTAAACAAAGCTCTCCCCTGCAGGAGAAATTCAATTACCCTCTCAACAATGTCCACTTGCTGGGGTACAGTCTGGGAGCTCATGCTGCTGGGATTGCTGGGAGCCTAACTAAGAAGAAAGTGAACAGAATTACTGGTAAGAAAATGTGTGGTTGTAGAGTGGAGAGTCCTGTCTCTTCACACAAAGATATTACTTTCCTCTGGAAAATTACCAGAATAATTGTTGCTTGTTGTTTGTACTCAGGCTATGCATTCTACATTGAGTCACAGTCTGATATTTACATTGTAGAACTAGAAAAGGTTCAGAAAAGATCAACAAAGGTAATGAGCGAGAAGCCTCAATGTGCTTCTGCACAAGAAATGAGCAAGTAGGCATATTTATAGCTGGGGGAATGGGATTGTGACTGGCCCAGTGCTGGTCACTGAACTTCAGGTGGTCTGGTTCATCCAGATGGTCATGCCTTGCAGCTGGTGGGAGCCTGTTCAGAAAGAGCGAGATCCTCCTGCAGAAGGTGCAGTACCTGCAGAGCTCACTGCTGAGAAATACTTTGTGTGCAACAAGTCTGTATGGGTTCAAGGGGGGACTGGACAAATAATCTGAAGAAATCTGCTTTGGGTTACTGGAAAATAAGTTGTAACAGGCTCAAGTAATCTTCTAGTCTGGAAATGATATTGGGAGGAGTTTTGAGAAGGAGAAGGACGTGCGCACGCTTCCCCTGCTCATATGCATGCCTGAATGTCTCTTTTTTTTTTTTGAGGCTGGATAGTGTGCGAGGCGAGGTGGTGTGCTGTAACATGACCATTTGGTCTGGTTTATAGCCCAGCACCTGGAAAGCTGAGCCCTCCTTTACCCCAGCACCTATCTCAGTGAGAAAGGAAATGCCAGCATCAGCAAATGAGGCAAAGAAAATCATTAATCTGTGGTATCTTTACTGCTGAGAGAGCTTCAGAACCACATTTAGACTGGAGCCCAGCTCCCTTCTTCCTGGCACTCAGAGCCTTTTCACTGAGACCCGCTGTGATCTCAGGTCCATGGGCATGCTGCAGGGTGGCCTGGGCAGCAGTAGCTTCTGGAAGGGCTGACTCCCAAGAGGTGGCAGGTTCCATCAGGTGGCTGAAAGCACCCATTTTGTTGCTTTCCTTGAGGCTGCCAAATCACTCAAACACCTGTGGCTCTCTGCCATGCCCCCACGGTTGTTCCTTGGTGCGCAGGAAGGACCTGTCCCTGGGAAAGCAGCATGACCTTTGAGTACAGGAAGAGATGGGATGTGGTCCCTGAAGCCCTCGTAGCAGAGGGAGGCAACTCACAGCATTTAGGCTGACCAGGATGGGCAGACCTGTGTTCCTATCTCTAGCTGAGGACTGTGGGACGTGCATGTCTTGTGGGGACAGCTCAGAATCAGCCATCAGACAGCCTAAGCAGCTTGTCTGGGTGCCAGAGATGTCACTGTAACAAGAGCTATTTGTGCGTGCTTTATAAATGGGAGTTCTTGCTCTCTGACAGAACGGTTCTGGGTGTTTTGATGTCAAGCTGTGGCATCGCTGATGTTTTAACATAATAATGTCACTCCCTGTAGGCATGTGGACAGTGATGTTCTCATCTAAATTTCCCAATTGTTCCCCTAGCAGAGAGCAGCAAGACATTTTTCACACTTCATACACTTCAAATGGAAATCTAACAATTCACCTGTTTCTTAACAAGAAGGAAAAATGTGAAAATACTTACTAGCTTTTCTCTTATCCACTGGAAGCGCTACAGCTGTGGAGACATTATCTGTGCTTCTTCACATGTTTTCATATACCTTATGTTTGAAATAGTGACAGCATGTTGAGGTAGCATATTTTGGTTCTCCTGTGTACATTAATGTTACTTAAATGATCCCAATGCAATGTCTGCAGTGATGCCATAAGCAGTAGTCCAGCCTAGCATTGTACCCGAGTTTGGCATTTGCTGTCATTGTCATTGCTTTGGCAGACAGTCATCTTTGGTTATTCTTTGTGGTTTGCCATGAAGGTCTGGATCCTGCTGGCCCCACCTTTGAGTATGCTGATGCCCCTACCCGCCTCTCCCCGGACGATGCTGACTTTGTGGATGTCCTGCACACCTACACTCGCGGCTCTCCAGATCGCAGCATTGGGATTCAGAAGCCTGTCGGACACATCGATATTTACCCTAACGGTGGGGGTTTCCAGCCAGGCTGCAACTTGGGAGAAGCTCTCCGTCTGATTGCTGAAAAAGGCTTTTCAGGTGAGGCTGCTCTGAAGCGAACAGTACGACATCCAAAGGGAGATATCATCCAAAGGGGAGATCTGGATATAGGAGTTTGCTCCTTTTAAAACTCTCCCTTTAAAGTCATGCTAGGGCATACTGTTTCTTGCTTGTTGATGTCGTTGCTTACGGTTTTACATCACTATTCACATGCATACATATTTTATATATTTTTTTCTTTGAAGATATGGATCAGCTGGTGAAATGCTCTCATGAACGATCCATCCACCTCTTCATCGACTCCCTCCTCTATGAAGAGAAGCCCAGCATGGCCTACCGCTGCAATACAAAGGAGGCCTTTGAGAAGGGCCTCTGCCTGAGCTGCCGGAAGAACCGTTGCAACAACTTGGGTTATAAGGTCAATAGAGTGAGAACAAAGAGAAACACCAAAATGTACTTGAAGACCCGTGCTCAGATGCCCTACAAAGGTGAGTTCTGCTGGCTTACTGGTGAGCAAGGCTGGTGCTTTTGCTCAGCTGTGCATCAGGGTGGGCATGTGCTGCAGGTGACAATGTTGCTGCACTGATGCCTACAGTGCAGTGTAGGCAGTGCCTACAGGGATCAAGCTTGCCTGCATTTAGCCTGCCTGCAAGCTGAAGCACAGGATCAGAAAACCGATGCCATTTTATTCAAGGTGTGGTGGTAGGGTTACACTACAAGAAGGAGGGTGTTCTGAAACAAACTTCTGAATAACAAAATGAGAAGAGTATTTACTCTGCAGCCCAGACAATGACTCAATTTGGAACAACTGAATCATCTGATTTTTTCCAGTATTTTTTTTTATCCAGTTGAATTTTTCCTGCTTCTGTGAAAATAATCAGAATAGCTCAGCCTGATGAGTAACTTGCTTAGAGATGTACAGCCATCAGACTTGTGCCTCTGATACTGCTTTTACTGGAGGAGCACCACACCTCATGTTAAAAATCTCACAGCAGTTCTTTATTTCCATTGCCACAGTGGTAGGCCTGCAAAGGACATTGCAGAAAGAGCTGGATGGCTTTCAGCTAGAGAAATAACTGCAAGCTGGAGGGTTTTCTTTTTTTTTTTTTTTTCACTTATTTTCTCTATAACTTTGGCTGTACCACATGGTATGTTCACTGCTGTGTGCATTGTGTGATGGAGCAGCAATCAGAAGGCACATTCCTGCAGTGTTAGAACAGCTGCAAGAACAGAGTTTTGTTGGCATTTGGCACTTAATCTGTGGTGTCAAAAGGCTGAATTCTCTTCATCAGAACTCCTGTATAAGGACGGTGTACCTCTTTTGTTTTAATGTCAAGGGTTTCAAATCTTGCACACTTTCCTGGACACCACAGAGCTTGGCTTAGTGATACTGATGTATACCAGCCTAGGATATGTGTAGAGCTTTTTATGTGTTTGTCACTAGCAGTCTCTTTGTAGCTTAAAGATTTTTTTTTCACAATGGCTTTTTCTTTTGTATTCTTCCAGTCTTCCATTACCAGGTCAAGATCCATTTCTTTGGAGAGACAAATACGACCAAGACAAACCAACCATTCCGGATCTCTCTGTATGGCACTCTAGATGAGAGTGGGGACATTTCTTTCACACTGTGAGTAGCTACAGAAAACAACTATGAACTGCTGAGCCTAGCCTAAATCAGTTAAAGCTCCTGTTGAACTTCAGGTTCTGGGTCCAGCTGCAGAAATCTATTTTACGTGGTCCCAGAATCTGTTCTTGTTATTGCTTAAGGGGATGCATCATTCATCCATTGCAAAACTCTGTCGGTACCATTCCTTATAAGTGATCTGAACAGGAAAATGAGGTCTGACATATTGCTTAGATTAATAATAATTTGTGGTGTGGGGTTTTTGTTTCCCTGAATCTTTGTCAAGTTCCATCTGTGTTAAAGCTCCTTCCAAACCAGACTGTGCCCCAGAGTTAATTGTTAGGTAGGTCTGAAGGCCTCATTGTGGAAGCTGAAGGAGACGTGGGTGGTGCTTGTCTAACAGGCCTCTGAGAAAGACCAGCAATGGAGAAGATGCCTCTTGCATTGTTGTCTGTCCCAGGATTTTTTCTAGCTTCCAGCTGAACCTTTCTCCTAGTGTCTCTGCAAAAGCTTCAGGTGTCTTTGTATCTTGTTCCATCCATCAGAAGTATGAAGGATGGTTTGCTTCCTCTCTCTTTTGAAGTACTTCAAGTCTTGGTTTTGTTTCCTCTTCAGGTTTTCTGTCCTTTAGATTAGAAAGCTACCATCCTTCTAATCTTTCCATAGCTCACTTAAGACTACTGATTCATCATTTGGCTCTGAAGACCTTTCCAACTGTTTTTTGATTCCCTGCAGGCCTGAAGTCTCTTCCAACAGGACCTTCTCCTTCCTGGTCTACACAGAAGTGGACATTGGTGACCTACTTATGGTAAAGCTGCAGTGGGAGAAAGACACCTTCTTCAGCTGGTCAGACTGGTGGACTCCGTTTACATTCAACATCCAGAGAGTCAGAGTGAAGTCAGGAGAAACTCAGAAAAAGTAATTTGTTTGTCTTAAGTCATACTTGCCAGTGTTTTCTTATTCCTGGTATTTCAGAGGGCAGGACAAAATGTGGAAAGCAGTTACAAATGGGTACAGCACTGATAGTCAAGGTTCCAGCAGCACCAAACCTGCATTTATTTCAGCCAGATTCAGCTGTTTGCTTCCACTGGGATCTGCAATCTGTAATTTCACTCCCACAGAATTCATTTGCATCCCACTGCTCACTTGCGTCAGGTTGGTTACAATATGCAGGAGAGGATCTCCATGAACAAGCAGCTCTACCTGTTTGCAGTTCCTCTCCTCCTTTCTCTTGCTGGACATTTGTTCAGGTTTTCCTTCAGAGAAGGAGATTTTGGGAGGATTTCTGAAAAATGCGTTTGCATTGGAAATAATATCTTCATGAATAACAGCTTCATTTTCTTGGGAGTTAGGTGTAGCTGAATAGTGGGTGGAAACTGAAAAACATGAATATTGCAGGATGTTGCTAATACTTGAATGCTAATACAGCACTTACTTGAAGCAATAGTGCTTTCACCTGAATCCTTTGAAGTATTTAGATTCATTAGACGTGAGATCTGTAAGCAAAAATGTCTCTGGAACAGAATATGCATGTCCTGTGTAGTGTTCTGAATAGTATGTTCCTCCTTTAAATAAACAAGGCAGTCGCTTTATCAAAAAACAGTTATCAGAGCTGAACAAATATAGGGGTTGGGAAAGTGCTGATAAATAGAAAAGCAATCGCTTAGGTTTGCTGGAATTGGCAACCAACTGTGTGCAAACATTCAAGGGAGCAAGGCTTTCTTCCAAGATCATTAACCTGAAGAAAATGTCACACATCTACTGTAAATAAAGATCCCAAAAACTTTGTGGTAGAGCTTCTGGGCTCCTAGACAAAAGATTTAATGCAAAGGGCTAACAAAAGCTTATGGCTCCAGTTTGAGATCTGTAGGTACTGTGTTTTAGCAGTTTTTCTTGCACAGAAATTCTTTCAGAATACATTTTTTAATAATGTTCTGCCAGTGATTCTCACAGGCTGGTGAAGCAGTAGTGCCAATATAATAGTGTGAATGCTGCTTCCTGGGGTACTGTTTCTGCAGCTGAAAGAAGATTCCTTGCTCAGTCATCTGAATGTCCACTATTTATTTCACAGGGTGATATTCTGCTCTCAAAATGGCAGCTCGCGTCTTGGTAAAGGGGAAGAGCCAGCAATGTTTGTGAAATGCGGGGAGCAGCCCCTCAACAGGAAGAGGGGAGGGTAAGAATGAGCCATCTTATCTTAAGGTTGTGGGAGGATCTCCAAAAACTTCCAAAATTTGGCTGATTTCTGCACTAACCTAAAAAAGCATTGCAAGCACTCTAACCTGAGGTTTGTTGATGGCAGCTTTGGGCAGTGTGAAACCCCCAGATGTGGTAACAACCACACAAGGGGATGGTTAGCAGAGAACCACATCTGCGAAGCAAGAACAGGTCGCTACCTTTCTCACTCTCTCAGCAGCCAAGTATAAATGACTGTTAAAGAAGGCTTACAGGCAAGGTACTAACATGGAGGAAAGCTTTCCTCTGTCTGAAGATGTTTGAGGTTCACCTTTACCACGGAGATGTCCAAGCACCTGTCCAGATGCAGCTCTGGAGGCAGTGCAGAAGCAGAGCAGGCATAGGCAGGTGCTCTCCCTGGCACACTGCTTTCTGCTGGGTACCTCCAGATTAGTGACTTCCTGAGATGTACACCTCAAATTCATATTGAGATTGCATTTCAGTCTTGCACAGCCCTTGCTACATTTTTCTGATTAGCAACTTTTCCGACCCAGAGTAATCTTTCAGATGTGAGGCCAATTTTATCTGGACTTTATCCATTAAAGTTTGAGCTGGATAAGTGGTTATATTTATTTTAGTGCAGTTGCTACAAGTGAAAGGTCTCATGGGGACGCTTGTAGGCTGAGATCTGAGGCACGTGTGCGGATCTTCACTCCAGGGCAATGACCTGGTGAGCCCTTGAGAGGGGTGGGTGTCTGTGTCATGCACCTGTAAAATCAAGCAGCGGCCAGGAAAAGCCCAAACACACAACTTTCCTGCAAAGTAGTGGTTTTGAATCTTTAAGCCTCAACATAAGGCAAATGGAACAGGCATCTCATGTCTTTGTCTTTACCTTACCTGTATTTTTTCTTCCCCACAGTGCCAAGAAAGCCTCTAAAGAGAATTCTGCACATGAATCTGCTTAAAAGTGGGAAGAACGAAGATTTTCCACACTGGGGAGGAGGAGTGTCTGTTCATCCCTGTGAACTGGATGTTCAGAACCGCATATATAGAAATATTTATCTGCTGCTGGCTTTTTTGCCTGCTATTCCTAGCTATCTTAGGCTTCTTGTAAGGAAGTCTCAGCATACAAAGTTACTAACCATAAAGTTACATTATCCAAATAGTTAAAAACGAAAAAACCCCCGCAACAAATTGCCAAAGGCTTGAGTGTTAGGAAGGAATAAGTAATTTTGCTTAATCGTGGTGCCTTGTGACAGTTTCTTGACATCAATTCCTCTATTGCAATTTTGTAGTATTTATTGAAAAGAAACAAAGCCCTGTACCTGCCCTCTTTTTTTAATGTTTTCTATTCTTTTTTTTTTTTTTTTAAAGGAGTCCTCTGGAACTACACAGTTGTTTTTTTGTTGTTCTCCCAGCCTGGCTGACTGAGCTTTCAGACAGTTCAGTGGCTAGAGTTTGTCTTCAAGTGTGTGTTTAGCAAATGAGTAGGCTTCTCATGTGGAAAAATCACCTTTGTGTGTAAAGCTGAGATGTCAGGGACTGATCCAACATGGGGATGCATTTTCTAGGTTGTGGTTGTGAATGTGCTTTACTGGGGGTAGATGCCAGTGCTGCTTAGCAATAGTTATGATCTGTTAAGCTATGTACTTCTGTGCAGCATATTCTGGAATAAATAGTTGTAGGAAAAGACAGCAATACCAGTGTCCTATGCAGACATTCCACTTTTCATTTGTGCTTTCATCCCTCAAGAATGGAGTCATCCAACATCCATCACTATACCGAGTAAGGAACTGCAATGGAATTCAGCTGCAAGAAACTGCAGAGAGTGGATTTTTTTTTTTTCTTTTTACCACTTGCTTGCATCCAAGATGCTAAAACTGAGACCTTCAGTGCTGATCAAAGCTGAATGTCAATCATGCAGCTGAGTGGCAGCTGTTTCCAGTCTTCGGTGCAACAAAAACCAGTTGGCAGGTGACAAGCATGCTTCTGCTTCCCTGTGCTGGAGTTGTGACTTTCAGTGACCAGCCTTTGTTTATTGCTTGGCTGTGGTATGGTGCTGCATACTGGGAGTTGCTTGGTTTTCTGACATGAGGCGAATTTCAGCAGGGAGTAGGAACTGTGACATTTAAAGGAGCTTGATTTTGTGATGCACAAAAATGAGTGCTCTGAAAAACACTTGAATTAGACATGCTGTGAGTTGCCAGAAAATAGGTATTTTGAAGGCTTTTTGCTTTTCCTTTCTTTAAGTAATGTGTAATTTTTTCTTATGCTTTGAAAAAATAATAGCCTTTAGCTTCCTAGACGATAAAATACTGGAGGGGAAGGCAGAAGGGTTTGAAGATAGACATTTGAGAAGTGTAATGTGAACTGTTGATGCTGGTTTTCAGTCTTTTCCCACATGTGCAAGACAAAGTGTGGAGGTAGTGATTCTCCAAGATCATCCTATCTTTAAAGCAAAACCAAAAAAAAAAAATACATGCGCACAGTTTTTTTTCTAGCCGTGGCTGCTAGTATATATGGGGATAAAAGTCTTAAACAGTGCAATATGTTGGAATATTAATAACTCCAAAATTGCTTACATTAGATTTCCTCACTACAGCAGAGATAGGGTGAGTCACTGAGGGTGGGGCCGAGTATTGAGCTGCTGCTTTTGAGACCTCTAAAAATAAATACAATGATATATTCCCTATAGACTTCACATTCTGTTGCAATTTTCTCTTAAGAGTGAACAGTTCTCTGGAAATAAAATGTGTGTAAACAGGTGTGCTTTTAATACAGAATCTAATACGAACACATACAGAGCTTGGATACAAAACAATGAAGGTTCTTTTACATGGGGACACATGATTTAGCTTTGAATGTTATTTATTAGCTGTAAATACCATATTTATGTGTTTAAAGGTAGTTTGTATATATTGCTAAAGTTGCTGAGAGTCTTTACATTTATACAGTTGTGTGGTATTAATCCTGTATATAGCTTTCAGAGAGATTTTTATCAACAAGCCATTTACACTGCATTATTTCCGGTGTGGTTAATAAGCTTTTTAAAAAAAAAAAAAAAAAAAGCTCCTCTTTTTTGTACAGAATGAAGACCTGTGGTTTTAATAAAACTCTCAAACTGATGCCAACCTCACTAGTTTCATTTTGATGAAACGCTCTACTGTATATGTCTCGTGAAGTCCACAGCCTTGTACTCGGATTCTGAGATGACAAGATGGGGATAAAACTTCATTTTTTCAATGCAGGTTGAGATCTCTTTTTGCACTTCTGTATTCACAATTCTCAAGAGGTAATATCACAAATCAAGATGCCAAAGAATCTCAATGTGCCTATGGGTATCGATCACAAGTGAGGCAGCTAGGGAGCTGGAATTTGCAGTTTCCAAGTTTCATGCCATTTTAAAACAGCCTTTACTTTGAAAGGCTTTTCTTTTTCTTTTTTTTTCTTGCTCTTGGAGGCAAATAGCAGAACTATGCTTCTGCACTTCCCTGTACCAGAATAGAAACATTCTCTGCAATTCATACATTTGAGCTCTTGCTTGTCCCTAACACCACCACTCTCTAAAGGGAGTAACTGTGAGAAGTCACTTGGTGCCCTCTCCTGTGCCCAGCTGAGCTCAGGACTGGTTGATTGTCACCAGAGCAGTTTGACCTGTGAGGGCTCCAGTAACAAAAATTACCCTGTGGTGCACAGTGAGACTGTAGCAAAGCTGTTTGAAGGGGAGCCTTAGAACTAAGGAGAGTCACAGCAACCTGTATATGAGGGATGCTGTTAAGAGCAATTAGAGCAGCTCTGACTTGGTTTTAGATAGCTCTTTGGCAGGAGCAGAGTTTTGCTCCTTGTGCAAGCAGAGAGGAGGTATGCCATGGAAAAGGGATGGATACAAAGGCAAAGGGCAAATGGAAAAAGGATGAAAGAGGGAAGTGGGAGTACAGAAGTACCCTGGGGAGATGAATGGGAAAGGGAAGACAGGCAAGGGAGGAGCCCAAACTGCAGCAAGGGAATGAGTGGAGGTACTTTAAGGGCACTGCTACTTTCCATGTGTCAGACACTGGGTTGAGGAGAGGAAGGACTGTTGTAAGACAAGGTCTGTGGCCCCATCTCCTAACAGGATCCTGCATGTTGATACATATATATGTATTGTATAAATATTTATACATCTACCACTTCATTTTCAGTAATAACATTATGGTATAATTCCTTTTAAGCCACAGTAGCATAAACAAACACATTAATAGGTAAAGTGGAGGAACAGTTTTTGGTGGAGAAAGAACAGCACAGGAACCCTCTGTAAGACTGCAGCTGTCCTTGTACCCATAACTCTTGCATTTTGTTCTGTGATGCCCAGCTGGATCAGGGAAAGTGATGAACTTCCAGGGTTATCCCTGCCCATAGCAGCAACTGCAGCCTCGAGGGGGTTGTGTGGGATGGATGAGCACCATGGCTAACCAGTGCATCTCACCAGTTAGTGTCCTGAATGGGCAGAAAGAGCCATAGCTGGCTGGAAAGAGAGTCCAAACAAAAAGATTTCAGCCAATGCATCTGCAAGGCAAGGGAGCCCTGCCTCAAGTATCTACAGCCTAGAATTTACTCCTCTATGCTCAATTTTGAGGGATTTTGAGAACCCAACAGTGAATGTGCTGTCTGTAGATGTCTCCATACTCAATAAGCAGCTTGGTGGGTAGCTGCTTTGTCTCCTTTGCATCACCCTCCTCGGATGTCTGAAATGAGGCACGTGCTTTCACATCAATGGACGCATACAAATGGCAGAAGGCAAGGCTTCCTCAATTACAGCTTGCAGTCTCGGGTCCAAGAAGTTCCTCTATAGAAGCTGAGAGAGCACTCAACTAATCCAACAGTGAGAAAGCTGCTCCTCTTTCCACATTCATAAAATGTGTGGTTGATCCTGGATTTCTGTGAACCTTAACGTCATGAAGACCTGTGTAAATCTCACTTTGTAGTCCAGCACATATTTTTTATCTGTTGCAAACTAATGACTAGCTATGAAAAACACTTTTCTCCCTTTGAATAGTTGCGTGTCTTCTTTTCTCTGTGCTGTGAATGAAATGTCAGAAGCTTGCTGCTTTGAATGAGCAAGACATTGCAAATATCTTGTTTCCAGAACTGATCAGAATCTGGCATTGAAAACAAATTTTAAATAAAAGTGAAGAATTAAAATAGCTGTAGTATTTTCCATTTTGCTAACAGTAAGGCATATTCTGGACAACACGGCAAAATAAAAACCTACACATCCAAGGGGACCAATTGAACTGCCACCAAGTCATCACTCAGGAAGTAAATTACCAGCTTCTCTTGCCATCCCTTTCCAGAAAAGTCTAATAGCCAGAAGTCATTTATAGCAGGTCTGGAAAGTCAAAAGTTTATGCATAAACAAATAAAGGGATTAGCATTCTCCAGTGAAGGAGAACAAGGAAATGAGAAGAGGAAGGGAAGGGAACCGTTTGGCAGAACATCCCACATAGAGCTTGACTCAACAATGCCTTTACATCCGTGTGTGGTGCTATCTCTGCTCAGCAATGCTCAGGATGCTTTCCTAAATCATTTCAAGCTACCTCAGCCAGAACAATGCATCAATATCATAAAAGCAGATGCTAAACAGGGCCCGCTTTGGGTGTAGCAGGTGTTAGCATGGGGGTGCTCTGTCTGTCCAATGATGTAATCTCCCAGCCGTTCATGTCAGATAAACACAGTGTTCTTCATTGTAGGGCCTTCCCATGGGAAGTAACCTGATATTGTTAGACCTGGTTCTCACCAATGGCTCTGGAGAGTTTCTGTTATTGTTCATCACCCCACCGTGTCAAAGCACTCAGTGACCAGTGAGAGAGCCTGGGTGGCCATGTCTCTGTCCTCAAAAGTGCCAGGAAGTGAGGACGTCTTGTGTCTCTCCACCTACTGAAGGCTTTTTTTACCCACAATGAGCTTTAAACCTGGAATCTTCTAAGTAGTGAAATGTGGATACTCCCAAACTGAGAGTACTGCCAGTGTCAGCCTTGCTTCTTCCTATGTAGAAGCACTTCATGGAAATTAGGAGCAGCAGGAGCAGATTCCCATGCTAGAACAGGTTGAAAAAATGCTAAGAATAGCCACATTTCCTTCAAAAGAAGCATTAAAAAAAAAAAAAAAAATTAAAGAAAGGTTCCTTTCACTCTTTCCAGATCCCTGGTTTTTGGTGAGCCCCTTGCTTTCTTCCCGTAGCACACTGTGTTTGGGAACTTTGGGGATTTCTTTCTGCAGCCTGGAGGGCTGTTGTCACATAAGGATCCCTCAGTATTAAGGAATAAATATCTCTCCCATGGCTGATGTTGAATGAGAGGAGAGGACTACCAGCTCTGTGCTTCTGCTAAAGAGACTGACTCTGTTCTCGCAGTGTGAGGCCTAATCCAAACCCCACTGAGGCTGAGAAAAGTCTTTTTCCTGACTCTGTGTGTGTGTGTGAGTGCTTTCCTAACACCTGGCATGATACCTCAGTTTTAAAATGAAATGGCAGCTCTAGCTTTCCTGCCTTTGCTCCTCTCATGGTTGTTAAAACTGAGTGCATATGACGTCAGGCCATGCTCTGCTCCATGGAGAGGCTACATACCAGCTCTGGATGACTTCCCACAAGTATTCCCAGCACCTCTTGGTCTGTACAGACTTGATAACTTAGGGGATGCCAGAACAAAACAACATAGTTGTATTGATGCAAGAAACACCCAGCTGGGAAAAATAAATAGTAAGAAAGAGAACAACCTGGTAGGTAATACCCCCTTAACATCATCTTGTAGAAGAATATGAAGCTTAGAAGATCCCAAGCAAACCCAACAGTTTGCCTTGACATCCTTGCTGGCAAGCCAGACGTTCCCGTGAGCAACAGAAGCCTTCTCGGGGTCACAGTGATTTTTAAATTCCTCTCTGCTGCCAAGCTGCAGAATAGGACATAGTATAGCTAGAGCAGGTGTTTGCCTGGTCTGAAGCAGGGAGGTTCAACTGCCACTGGCTTGACAGAAGTCTGAATTTTTGGAGTATCATATGTATGGCAGTGTCATTTTTGAGAGAGAAAAGGAGAGAACAGAGAAGATAAGGGAAAGAAAAGAAAGGAGAAAAGCAA
>WBMW01005315.1:546089-562802 GCA_013396635.1 Penelope pileata
AGAGGAGAGGAGAGGAGAGGAGAGGAGAGGAGAGGAGAGGAGAGGAGATCTAACAGAAAAAAAAGACCTAAGGAGAGGCAAGAAGGGAGGAATTTTTGGTGTTGCAGCAGGTTGTACAGTACTGCACTGTAATGTAGTGAAATCAGCCATACTAAAACGAATACTGCAAAGCTATTAAGCACACCCTTGATTTTAAACACACGTTCTCCTGACATCAAGAAAATGAAAGTGTGCACCTGAGGTTAGGTATACGTTTGTGTATGTGCTTTACTGTGTTTCATTGTGTAGATGTCTATTAAAAACTTTTAGCCCACAAAAACAAATCCTAAAGAAAACCAATAATGATATATCAGGACTCATAACAGAAAACATCACCCATATTGCAGAACAAAGAGCAAGATATAAATAAAGGTTGAAAAGAAGAACTACATATTCAGCTGGTTAGTTACTAAGGAAGAGGAATAAATTAAGAGGAAGAGGAAAAGTAAAGAAGAGTTCTGCCTTAGCAAATTATTCCACCCAGAACACCCACCCACATATTCGTGAATGTAATCGAGCTATTATTTATGTATGACTATTTTTTTCCCCTTTTTAATGTATTTATAACCCAGACATGAAATTAAGCCAAATTTTCTTATTTATCTTGGCAAAATTTTGCCCTTTGATTAGAAAGGTTTTCAGTACAAAGGTAAAAAGAAGATCTTAATCTCTCTGATTTTACTTCTGAGGCCTTAAATAGGAGACATAGATCAGGCTTAGTGCAACAGAAACACTACTTCCAATATCAGTCCTCTCCTCACATGGGGATCACAGAACAATGCTGGAGGAAATCACCTCTAAGCAAATATATGCACAATGGATGATTCGAGACCTGGAAAATGCTTTCTTTCTCCTCCTTTTTTCTTTATAGAGCTTTGTTCCTATGTCTTGCTGTAGTTCTTTGTCTTTCCTTTAACATCACTGAATTTAGAAACCCAGGGCAGAAATCAGGGAAATGCTGAGGAACATACTCTGAACAGGAACTTTACTCCCTTAACCAATGCATGTTGGCTTAAATCTGGAGTGAAAAAACAATGGTATTTCTGTGGCTGGATGTTTTTTAATTGAAGCTTAAGCACTTGATTGTGTTTACAGTTGGTTGTCATTTTTCTCCTCCGGCACTAGAAAGCATCATTTTGAATATGCATAGAAAGGCATCAGAAGAGGGTTAATCCCTTCTATATGTAATTTATTCATGGCACTTTTTCAGTGTTCCTACTTTAGCAGCCCTCACTGAGGCATTTCAGATACTCTTCTGAGTTACTGGCCATGATTTTTTTGTTTTCAGACATTCTCCTACAGGATCCCTATGGTGACACCCTGTTAGCTGTTAGTATAATAGGCCAATTCTCTTTAAGGCTTTTCCTTGGACAGCTTAGGGGTAGCAATAGCTGAAATCATGTTTTCTTCCAGAAAAGTACAATCAAGTTTCTGAAGAGCTCTGGAAAGCAGCAATAAAATAACCAGAGAAGAGAGCTCCTATTTCCTTGCTGTGCTTGGACGTTTTTTGTGTAGGCATGACTAAGTCTCTTTGACCTTCTCCCTAAACTTACAGTAGCTTGCTGCTGAATCTTGTTCTCTATTTCTCCTTTCATTTCTCTTTTGACCAAGTTTGCAGAATTCAGCATCCTGCCTAAAACCAACATCCCTGTGTTCCCTGTACTGGCCTCTTAGGAGCCTAGTGGGTTTGTACGTTTCTCTTTGGAAAACTGCCTCCAGCCAGCTAGGAGATAAGCTTGCATCAGCTAATTCCCTAAGAAGGTCTTTCCAACCTTCTTTTGCCTTTAATAAAACGTCCTTTACCTCCACTTTCTGGCTTATGCCAACAAAGATAGGCAGGGGAAAACACCATATTGAGGTAACAAGGTAGGTGTTTCCAAGTGCTCTATGCGTTGGTCACTTAAACTACCAGAACAGAAGGACCTATGTGTGAAATCATTTTCTGTCAACTGCACTGTAATTTCATTTAACAGCAGTATCTCATTTGGACTTTGTGCATTTTGAGGACTGTGGACTCCATATCCTACAGAGAATATCCTCTTCACTCCATATTTTGTTTTCTAAAGCATTCATGGCTGATGTACATGCAATGTTGTTAAGCAGGAACAAATTTCTCTCTATATGGTGTTGTATGTATGTTGCTAGGGGAATTAATTCTTACGTGCTTGGCTAGTGTAGGTAAAAAAAATCCCAACGTATATATTTTATATACTTGAGTTTGAGTGCTATGTTGAATCTCTGAATGTTTCTAGAAATACGATAAAACAGATTAAATCCTTGAAGACAAACATTTTAATCATTGCTTTAAGTAGCACAATCTATGCTGGACTGAAAGAAAGTCTATTTGCAGAGTGAACATTGCATCAAGTGCAGTTCTCCCCCTACCATTGTGCCTGACCAGGCTTGGTAACTTTGCATAAAATGGTGGTGAGTGGAATTCAGTTGCTTATGGAAGAGATGTTTGAAGAGTTGGAAAAAGGATTTGTGGGAGCTCCATAACTATATTAAAAATAGTTTGACTGCTGGAGAAGAGGATTAACAGCCTGCTCTCTCCAAGCCAAGCTTGGTCTATGGCACATTTAATCCTAGCAAGATTTTGGTCAGTACATCAAAGCAGTGATGGACTGTCACACCAAAGCAGAGCTGATGAAAGCCCTAACTCCCATCATGTGATAAATGTATTCTGGGAGCAAGTGACCTCTCTGACCTGTGAGAACACCTAAATCAGAATTATTAGCACTCAAGAAGTTGATTTCAAGGGATGCAACTTTGGAGGAGGTGTTACACAGCTCTCTGTCTTAAGCAAAGTCATCTACAACGTGACAGTAGTTGAGCCAGATTGGAGATGGTGGATGCAAAACTTAGAGAATAGGATGGATCCAGGACCAAAAGTAAAACAGATCTTTTAGTTAAGGACTGTTACAGGAGAACATATCATGTGGCATCTTCTGTTGAAAATATTTCTGCTGCTTTTACCCAAGTATGTTAATTGTGGACACTATTTGATTCTGCAACATCTTCCCACATAAAAAAATCCTGCCAATGCCATGGGCATCGTGAACAGAGATGTGAAGTACTATGAAAAGAAGTAGCCAGGAACACAGCTCCTTTGTATGAGCAGGTTGACAAGAAACATAACTGCATTCTTCCTACCTCTGTAGAGTTTGACAACAAAGTAGAAACAGAAGTTACTTATAGGGCCTACAAAGCTGAGACACAATCCCATAGTTGTGTCAAAGATGAGAGCCTACTAAGCCATTTAGGAAAAAACAGACGACTTTCTACAAGCCAGGAACAAAGGGTATTGTACAGTGTCTGGGAGAAACATTCAGTGAATGCAAGGACTCATGAAGGTGTCATCAGCTGCCTCTGCGGGAAGGAAAGGGAAAGGAGGGCCTGGGCCACTGCTGGGTCTTGCATGTGGGACTGTTACAGATATTATGTGGAAAATAGATGGTAAGAGGGAAAAAGAGAGTTTGGAAGAAACTCTGAGAATAACTTTTCCTGAAAGACAGAAAGGTCCAGCACAGCACCCCAAGTGACTGGAAGCAGCAGGGGCTGATGCAGAAGAGGAGAGGCTGGTCAGTATCCAGGCTTCAGCCATTGCTGTGTCAAGAGCGGCGTAATGTAAGAAAGATCCTTGCTCTTTAACAATGCTGAGACAAATAATTTCACAAACCGGGGGGAGCATGTGTGAGTAAATGCTGTATCACTCACTTGCAGTATTTATCAGCACCTTTCACATTTGTTAAAGTTGAAAACCAGTGAAGGGGAGAGAGAGAGAGAGGGGAAAAAGAAGCTTTCCTAGTAACTCAATACGTTGAAGACTGAACGCTGAAGATAAGCCAGCCGCTGCCATGCAGTACCAGGATACCATGCATGCTCAGCCTCCCACCCCGATGAAATTGTGGTGGTTAGCTAGCTGAGTCCTTCTTACACAGTCACAGCACAGCTTGGTCTGATCTCCTCAGCTTCCCACGGCATCCCTTACCAGACACTTTGTCTTGGATTGTCAGTGGACCCAGATCTTCCTCTTCTCTCTCTGGGAAGCGTGAGAACAGCCCCTTTTCCTTAATGGTGTAGGGGACATAACAGTAGGCTCCGGAATCTCATCCTTTCCCCTCTTTTGTGTTCACAAATTACAGTTGACAGGCAGTGTTTATAGGCTCAGAGGCTTTTAATCTTTGGCTGAAAAATGCCTCAGGATAAAGATGGAGGTGAGAATGGCCTTTTACAGCAGTACCAAGGAGGGCCGGCTGCCTGGCAGTGTGCCCTCCCCATGGATGTTTGTGGTCCTGCTGATATGAGAAGAATGGATTGCATGGCTTCTTTTCTAGGTCTGTCCATTACTTCTCTACTAAACATACTATAAAACCTTTACAGTGCACTGACACACACATACAAGCAAATATTTTCTAATTTTCCACCAGCTCTGGCCAAACAAAGCTTCCAGTAGAAGCGCACAAGCTCTTCATGTTGTGTGTGGAGCAGCTAGTGGATTGGTCCATGTGTTCTGGGATGTCTGTTGTGCTCTCCTGGAACAAGGCTGAGTCAAATGGAGAAGTTTAGGAACCTCTGCATCTTCTGGAGAGACAAACCCTTGAGTCCTTCTCACTGAAAGACAGGTTCTTCCTACATGTTTCACAGGAAGAAAAAGGGGCCCTGAGTCTGGTATATTTTCGCAGACCTGTCAGCAGGCTTCATGTCTCCTTCTGACCACACACTGAAAATGGCTCTTACACATTATCAGTTCCTGGGATACTTGTTTGCCTCCTTCGGAGGCCCCTCAGTAGGGAGATAAGTCAGTGAGAGGAGCAGAAGGCTCAGTTAGAAGTGGGGGAATCTCAACTGAAGGACAGAGAACTGTCTGAGAGCCACATGAGGAAGCAATGATCCACTTGCTCTTTTTGACAGTGGTCATGATGAGCTATACCTTAACACAGTTCAGGAAAGCCTTAGCCTCTGCAGATGTGCCCTTTCTCTTCTGATGTGGGTGGGCATGAAGCAGGTAACACCATCAGGGAGAGAGGGGAAGCAGTGGCTGTAGAAGAGGAAACAGTCTGAAAACAATATAGCCTAGGAAGAAATGGCATGCAAATGGCATGAGTGGGCAGTGAGGAGTTACTCACTGCATCCTTGTCATGTTACTTGCCTTCCCAAATATAATTTGTCCCTGCCCCCAGCCTCCAGATGATTGTTCAAGGGCACAGCTCTTTCTAGACCCTTTCCTGACCTCTCTCTCTCCTTTGTGGTTCATGGGTCATAGTGTGACCCCTCACATCTTCAGGCTGGCTGTTTGGTTTCTGCAGAGGCTTTCCCAGAATGAGGCTTGTGAGGGAAACCAGGGAGGAGTAAAGAAGAATATGTAAAAATGTTTGACAAAGAACCCATGCCAATTAGTTCCATCATGGAAATTAAGCCTTCCTTTGCCTGCAGGGGAATGCAGAACTTGAACTCTCTGAGATCAGCAGCCTCCAGCACCCATCTCTAAAATCTCTACATATTCATAACTATGTATATATTTGCACAAGGATTACATATATATTTGCATGCTGACTCCTCTGAGCTCCTTTTCCTGCTTCACTTTTCACTCGGGTAGCTGCTGCTTGACAGCCACAGTTAAGCAGCCCACCATGAGACTAGCATGAGAAGGGAATTAAACAATGCCACCGCTCTGGGGGAGAAAGGTTACTTTCGGGCAAATTCCTGCTGAAGCAGCAGGATGGCTATTTGCATATGTGACTGCTGCTGGTGCAGGGGTGCACGCCAGGTTTGTTGCTGAGGGAAGATGCGGGGCTGTGTAGGGCACTTGGCTTTAGAAATAATTTGTCTGAGAGGATTGCTTTGGCTGTGAACACACAGTGCAGGCACCCTGAAGAACAACCATAGACTTAGAGCTATTTTTTTTTTCCCCAGGGCACTGCTGGTGAGCATGGCTTTGAACTAGCATATAATTTCCTTTCTATGTTTTTTCCACTCTGTTATCTAGACATTTGTAGGCCCACACCTTCCTACTGCCTGCCTATCCAACAATCATTAATGAGTTCTATTCTCATTAGAGGCTATTAAAAAATACAGAACAGAGATAGTGGGATAGATTAAGTGACTCACCTACAGAGACTATGGATTGTTCAGCAACTGAAAGCAAGTCTCCCAGTGCTCATAAAAATTCTTTCATCAGTCTCTTTCCTGACTGGCACTTTGAACCTAATTAAGAGCAGAAAAGATTTTTCCCGTCTCCTTAGATCCAAGTGCATCTAAAACCAGGAACTGTGAGAAATATGGCAAACCAAACCAAACCAAACCAAAACCTCACAACAGTTCAAGATCAGTTTCAAGAGCAAATTGAGTTCTAGGAGAGAAGAAGGAACAAAGCAACATTCTGGTTCAAACAGGCATGTTTCCCACTTCTGATTCCTTGTTACTCCATCGTTGCAAGGAGGCATCAGTGCAGCTCCCTTAGGTCTGAAAGGCTGAACCCTACTGGACTGGGCAGCCCCGCAGGACAGTTCTGTAATTTCTGGAGCCAACTTCCACTGGGAACTTTGGCTTCACATTGGGGCAGGTCCTTTATCTTTCTCACTTGCTTCCAACTCCTGACCCCACTGTTATAGGCCAACAGCACTTGGTTTATTGACCTGTAACGTAATTACTGAGACCTCAGACCTTGAGGCAAGGTGGCCACAGGCCTCATTCAGCTCAGGATGGACCCTGTTTACCACAGACTGCCGCAGCAGCCCTGTCAGGGAGAGAAAGTGCTCTGGAAGAGTTCTGTGTACTCACTGCCTTTGCACAGACTGGCATTCCCAGCAATGCTGCTGCTCGCTGAGGGGCACTTCCTGCAATGAAAAACCTGTCAGGGTTTTCTCAAGAAAGAGGGATTTATTCTCATCCTAATTAATGACTAACAACATGAAAAATCCCTGCTATGTGTCCACCAAATGTAACAGCTTCACTTGAGCTGTATGTTCCATGGTGCACTGTGGAACCAGGCTTTCTCTCCTCACATCTCCAGTCTGGATGGTGACAGCAGCACATCTCTGATACATCCAAAATCTCATGATGAAATAAAGGATGTATTTCACAGAACACACAGTTTAAAGGCGAGATATCTTGACACCTTGACCTTGATATCTTGAGATGCAGAAAGGTTATGTGGTTCAGAAGTGATTAGGTATGTTCAAAGAAGGAAAGTCAATCTGTGGCTGTCATATGCTACAGCAGTGCTTGCAGAGCTGGAAGTCCCTTGGCATCAGATGACTGTAGGCTGGGAAAACATTTTGGAGAAATATGACTATGTATGCTCTGTTCTGCAGGCATCTGCTATTAGCCACTGTCAGAGAAGGACTTGCAGGTGGACAAACTGTAACCTGGTCCAGCTGTTCTCATATATTCTAGCTGATAGCCCTATTTACTAATTATTCTCTGTCCAAATTAGAGTAATAATAGTATGCTTAAGCCAGGTTTATTTAAATATCGTGGTTCTTAGGGTTACCTTAAATAATTTGTTAAACACAAGTGCAAGTGTATAAGGATTTCTCTATCCATTACACCTCAACAAGGGCTGGAGGTGAATGCTTTTTTCCTTCTTGTCTGCAGAAAACCCCAGTCTGTGAAGCTTCCCAGACTGCTGATAATCAAACAATACTTTTGATTTTACTTTCTGACAGTTTAACATAATGAGAACTGCTGCAGAAATAATGCCTCTTATTTTATTATGTTGGTCCATGACATCAGAGGCAGATGTTGGTGGGATGGCAGCGGAAGCTGAACCTTCCCACCCAGCTCCCGTTCTATGTTGTTGCCGTGTGACAGATGGCAGCAGAGGGGCACTCTGACACAATGGTATCTGAAATGGGAGTGCAGATGGAGCAAAGGGGTGGCACTGAATTCCTCCATGAGGAAAAAATGGCACCCAGTGACATTCATCGACACTTGCTGAACATTGACGGAGACCAAACAGTGGATGGGAGCACAGTGAGGCAACAGGTGGTGCATTTCAGCAGTGGTGATGGTGATGTGAAGGACAGGCCATGTTCCAGATGGCCATGCACAGCTGTCACACCATTAAATGAAGAGTGTCTCCATCAGCTCATCTGCATGCATGAGCGAATTATGACCAGGGAACTGTGTACAGAGCTGAATAGCAGCTTCAATGCGTCAGAAGTGATGGTGGCAATGTTGGAATATTGCAAAGTTTACACCAGATGGGCCCACGAATACTTGCACAGGAACAGAAAGAACACTGTATGCAAGTGTGTCAGGACTTACTGAACCAATATGAGGCTGAAGGTGACAGTTTCCTGGATCATATCATCACCAGTGATAAGATGTGGTGTCGCCACTATGAAACAGAGTCAAAACGGCAGTCCATGAAGCAGTGATATGTGAATTCCCCATGGAAGAAAAAGTTCAAGATGCAGCCCTCAGCAGGCAAAGTGATGTGCACTGTCTTTTGGGATAGGAAATGGGTGATCCCTCTGGATATCCTGGAACCTGGAAAAACTGTCAGCTCTGACTGCCATGTCATGATGCTGACTGAGCTGAAGGCTCCAGCCTCCAGAGNAAGAGTGTCTCCATCAGCTCATCTGCATGCATGAGCGAATTATGACCAGGGAACTGTGTACAGAGCTGAATAGCAGCTTCAATGCGTCAGAAGTGATGGTGGCAATGTTGGAATATTGCAAAGTTTACACCAGATGGGCCCACGAATACTTGCACAGGAACAGAAAGAACACTGTATGCAAGTGTGTCAGGACTTACTGAACCAATATGAGGCTGAAGGTGACAGTTTCCTGGATCATATCATCACCAGTGATAAGATGTGGTGTCGCCACTATGAAACAGAGTCAAAACGGCAGTCCATGAAGCAGTGATATGTGAATTCCCCATGGAAGAAAAAGTTCAAGATGCAGCCCTCAGCAGGCAAAGTGATGTGCACTGTCTTTTGGGATAGGAAATGGGTGATCCCTCTGGCTATCCTGGAACCTGGAAAAACTGTCAGCTCTGACTGCCATGTCATGATGCTGACTGAGCTGAAGGCTCCAGCCTCCAGAGTCAGGATAGAGAAGAAGACAGCCTTTCTCTCACAACATGATAACACCAGGCCACATGCTTATTTGAAGACCAAGGAGCACATTGCCAAGCTGTCTTACCACATCCATTGTATAGTCCAGATTTGGTGCCTTCTGACTTCCTTCTGTTGGGTCTGATGAAAGATGGGCTGCGTGGGCAGCATTTTCCTGACAGCAACGTCATCATAGCAGCTGTGAAACCGTGGGTCCCCTCTGCTGGTGCAGATTTTCACAAGACTGGCATGCAGGCTCTTATTCATTGCTGGCAAAAATGCATAGCTAGTGGTGGTGGCTACATTGAAAAAGAGCGTTTTGTAGCTGAGAATTTGCTCTATCATACAGTGCTGTTGTGCTCTTTGCATCTGTTGTGGTTTCCATGGAAATAAGTAGAAGGCATTACTTTTGGAGTGACTTATGTAATTTACAATAACAGAAACTACAACACTTTTGTAGTAACAAAAGTTTACATGGTGAAAGACTCTGGATAAAGTGAGAATTCTAGAACAGAAAGATACGTATATATATGTAGTAATTTATTTGTGTACTAACTGTACACAGGTGCACAGTATGTTAAATAGTATTGACTACTGCTGAAGTGTTTATACTGAAGCCCAAGGTACACAGTCCTTGACTGCTCATTTGCTAGCATGTCCTGTGAGTTACACTTTCAGATAAGGCCTTGCAACCCTGCTGATTTTCTTTTAGTTCTGTCCTACACTAGGACTTGGTTTAACTAGTTCAGCCTTAAGACTTGCTCTAATTCACAATGTAGATGCTGCCTGAGTATCTCACTGGCTAAACAAATATTTAAAGGATCCCAGATCCTAAGATGGTGAGGTGACAGAGGTTAATTAACAGTTTAGGAACATCTTCATGTTTTTTTTTGGTTTAATGGTTTCTGAACTCATGAGAAAGCATGTATCATGTATTTCAAGCTGAGAGAAGAATACTCTGGCGCGAAGACAATGTATTTGTGAGAGTCTGAAATAATTATGCTCCAAAAGCTGTACATATAAACTTCTTCTGAGTGCCAAATAGCATACGCTGTCAAGGGAAAGATTCCCTCTTCCAGGCAGAGGTGCTGGGCACTGTGAAAGTGTGGAGAAAGTTAGGAATATGGTGCAGGTACGGTAGCCCTGTAGTGGATTGCACGATAATCTGAGATTCAGAAGTCTATGTTTGCCCATTTTCCTTTGCTTCCATAGATTATTCTGTGCTTTACTAGCCTCAAATTACTTCCTCCCCTGTGCCAGAGGAGGAAGACGGATGGATGTGGTGAGAAGTCTGAGAAAAAGATGGCCTGAGATCATGAATCCCCTTCACACTGTGAGTTATGAGACTGGTTTGCCCACACTGCAGAGTGATGGGACTTTCCACCCTCTGTCTCTTCTCTCAGTAGGCAAGGAGCACAACCAGTCCTGCTTAGCAGCCCTCTCTAAGAGTTGCACTGTGAGCTTGAGGAGAGCACATCAGTTCAAGTATATGCAGAACTGGGAAGATTGCACTGAACCAGAAGTGGCCTGCTTGACTGCTGAGTGCACTGCTGCAAAACATTTACTTTACCATGCCACCTGCTTCTGCAAGACTTTCCAGAGAAATTGCAGTTGCAATTGAAAAAAACATACCCAAATGCCCTCTGACATCAAAAAGCAAATGCATGCTACAGTGCACTTACATCTGCCCCAGCTGGTTTGCTTCACTTTCCCTCTGGGCTTGAGCCCTCTGGCTGCTCATATTGCTCGAGTTATGTAGCTCTTGGGCTTCCCCCTGAAACGGTGAGCACGGTTAGCTCCAAGCTGGCCAGCTGTCTGGACATCTATTCTAGCAGCGTGGCTTCATCATGAAGACCTGCAAAAAGATCCTTCTTCCCAGAGAAAACACATACTTCCCCCCAGACAAGTACAGATTAAATAAAAAGCAATTTCTTGTTATGTGTGAGCCACAAAGTACAGTGTGGATGAAACAATTCCACGTGAGAACTTACCCAGACTGCGCAGTTTAGGAAGGGATTCTCTATCTGTGTGCTATGCTTATTTGCAAAGCAATATGAACAGATCCAATCTGAGGTGAAAATGAAAAGAAAAGAATGAGGCAGTTGAAGTAGCATGTCCCCTGGACAAGGTTTCTAATACACCTCTGCCCTGTTAATCCAGTCTTACTCCTTGAGATGAGTGTTCTCTTCCAGCACATACCTCTCTCAGAGGCACAGAGCAGAGCTGTGCTAAGTAGGAGAACTAAGCACTCTGTCCTACATGTGTGGGTTCTTCAGGGGTGCCATATGGCAGAAACAAAGGAGACGGAAGATAGAAATCAGGAAGTAGAAGAACTGGGTTTTTAGGCATGATGCGAACACTACTTACTACAGCCCATAACTGCTGCTCCATCACTTAAGTTACCCTGTTGAAGGGTTTGTGGAATCAGACTAGTTTCTGTGGTCACTTTTGTTACAATTCAACCTATGACATAGCTAGGCCTCTTGGCAACACAAGAACAGGGCAGTCCTCCCATACAGCTGCCTTCAAACAAGGGACGTGGGTAATATCTCTTTGATACGCAACAGTTTTCTTTTCTTGTCCAGTGGTTTGTTCTGATGCCTTTCACTCACGGAGTACAGCTGGTAAACCAGTATTCCTGCAATAGCATACCTGTGTTCAGGCACAAGACCCTTAAGAACAAAAACCTGTGGCTTTATTATTGCTCTTCTTTCTGCTTCTTGCACACACAGGCCTTCTGTGCCACCTGGCCTACCCAGCTGAGCAGGGTGACTTCAGACTGCTCGTAACTTCAGCTCTAAGCAGGAAAGTGCATTGTTTCTTGGAGTATTTTGGAAGCTGTGCATACCAGAGGGCCAAGCTGATAGACTGGAGAATTCCGTGAAATGCAGACAAGGTGTGCAGTATCAACAAACATAAGTACCCACTTTTTTTTTTTCTCTCTCTCTCTCTTCTTCTTTTTTAATCATTTTTGGCCAGTTCCTGATTAGGACACTGACTCTGATCAGAGTTCCGTGTCAATGGCCGTCCCTTCTCCCACTTGTCAAAGGTTGCACCACTGGTTTAGCATCTGCAACCTGTCATGGCTTGTTCCCTGTAAAGACATCTGTGGAGTGTAGGAAGGCTGGCACTGCACCAAGGCAACATGAACAGAAATGGTGATTTATTGCTTTTCCATATAAGGGCAATCAGAGGAGCTGCTGGATTGACATTGGTCTTCGGAACAGAACTGCAGATGGGGGTGGGAAGGAGCCTGCCTTGTCCCCCATTCACTCCCCCGAGGTCCTGTGACACAGTTACACCCACTCCTGTGACCAGCACGGCCTGGAACAGAGACCCCGTGATAGCCACAAAGGATATCCACATTCCTCTGAATGCAGAAATCGTCCCTCCCACAGAGAGGTCCACTCCTCTCTGCTCGCCACCCACAGACCTCAGAACCTACTCAGGCCTCAATGTGACACTTCTCTGAATTAAGTAACAGCTCCCATCACAGGCAGGCTTATGGGAGCTAATGGAGGCTCTGCAGGGAAATAGGGTCCTAGTGTTGAAGCTTGCAAGGTAACTCAATGGAGGGACAGTGTGGGTTAGAAGTTTTGCAGTATGGCTGCTGTTCTTCCCACTTCTCTCAGCACACGCCTCCCACCCCGCAAGGTAATCACTTGCATTAAACCCTCAGGACAAAATTTTCTGTTGTCTGATGCCAATATATAAAGAGAAGGATTCAAACTTCACTTGTCAGCTTGGAAATCCAATGCAGCACAAGCAGCAGCAGGATGGGAGAAGGTCTAAATCCAGACCTCTGGGGGCGACCTACCATGCTGATCTGCACATTTCTTAGAGGTGGAAAGGCCAGGCCTGGTTAAGAGAGGAGCCCTGGCAAAACTGGAGGTCACTGCCATGTGAAGACAGCTCCTGCCAGTGGGATTCCGCCAGGTTTCATTCTGGCAAGATATCTCTTTTCTCCTCTTGGCTAGCTTGTGGCATTTATAGAGAAATACATGGAGAGATTTAAAACACAGTAAGAGTTCCCTCTAGAGGAATAAAGCAATAATCTACACATCTTTTCACGTTCTACCAGAGCAAGGGCTCTATTCTCTTTGCAGGTATAGACTGACAGTGGGACAAATCCACTAATGAAATCCACCACAAATGTACAGCAAAAGAAAGTGTCAGCAACACAGTGAAAAAGCACCAGGATCTTCCAACAAATACCAATGGCAAAAGAGATAAAATGCAGAATTTTTAGCTTCATCCAAACGCAATTTGTCCACTAGAAAGGAAGAAGTTACTGTTATTGCAACAACCCAGAATCTCTCACAGTGTTCATGATCCCCTCTGAAGAGGAAAGAGAAAAGAAAATCAGAGCATAGCAGTTGGATTGGGATGTGGTCAAGGTCACAGAGAAGGTCACTAGCCTGAACAAAATTTATTCCTATGGATTCATTGTGTGTCCAAGTTTTGTTGGTCACTAATTTGCAAAATTATTTCTCTAGAACTCAGTTTTAGAAGTGCTTTTTTCCCATATTCTCTGAATATTGCACAGTCTTTCTAAAGGAGTATGCAGGATCATGGAAATGCTGCAAGAGAGTATATGTGTCGTATTAGACTCGGCTTTGTTTGGCTCCTTTTACTTGGGACTCTGATCACACAGCAACACTGTGAAAGCACACAACCTGATGCACCAGCTGTAAGGAATTAACATTTCTTGTCTTAGCAGTAACTGCTCAGAAATCTCAGTGGGAAAAGCCATGGGGTTAAGTTGTCTAACATCCAAACTAAACACGTATGAAGGCAGAAGGAACTAGCTCACTTGCATTAAGAAAGAAGACAGTGAGTGCTTAACTGGGAAGAGAAAAGATTCTCAGATGGATTTTATGTTACAACAAACTGATTTATGCTAACTCTTTAGACAGAGCCCTTCAGAATTGTCCAGAGGAGAAAGGCACGCAGCTCCTACGTAATTGCCATCTGAAACTGCCAGCTGCATAAAAACATGTCATGCTTTGGCCTTATCCATGGCTGGGTTCAAGCATAACGTCTCCTTGCGTTCATGTGGTGGTTTTCACCCCACAGGAATGAGATTCCTTCAAAAAATTGGGGCAAGGAATTGCTGTCGTCATTTTACACATAAAAAGAGAGAGATACACAAAGAAAATGCCTACGCTAGTAAGGCAAACAGCTCTCTGTATCCAGGCTAAATCCCCATGAAAGAGTAGCACAGAGACACCCATATTAGAGACTGTGGGCAAATTGACTCAGATGTGCCTTAGGTACATAAATCTATTCAGAGTAAAGGTCTAAAGTCAAAGAACTTAACTGCAGCAGGATGCAGATCTCATTCTTCTTATTTTTAATGCTTGCTCAGAAAATGGTGGAAAAATGGATAATATGAGCCTTTACAAGAAATCTAATTAAAATCTTCAGGAGTGTTTTATAGTACCAAGCTATGGTTTGTCTGTCAGATATGCATGCACACACATGTATGCATATATATCTCATGTATATGTAGACTATATTCCTCCTGTATTTTTAATGTACGCAACAATTCATAGAGGAAAATGTCTTGAAGAGGTTAAGACAGCCAGTAAACAAGAGATGTAGATGTCAGCATGATCTAAATGACCTTTCAAAGTGTTTGTGAAAGAACATTTAGATACCATTTCAAGGCAACTAAAACAGTAATCAATATGAAAGCCACAACAGTCTGCATGCTCAATGCTTTGTTAAACACAAATGCCTCAAAAGGTCAGCACAGACCTGATGTTTCTCATGTATTGTGGCTTAGAGAGTTAAGTTGTGATAAGTAATCTATGTGTTCAGACAAGATGTTAGAGTGGTGCTGCATCCTACCCCATCTGGTCTGGTTTTGAGATATAGCTTCAAGAAACAATGCACCTCAGAAAAGTGGAGCGCAAGGTGAATCATAAAAAGAGGGCTGAGAAAACAAACAAAGGATTGCCTGATGTTTCAGGAGACTTGGATTCAATTTCATAGACTGTCTCTGTGACCCTGAGCAAATCATTTCAGTGGTATGTGCCTTCACATTTTCAGCTGTGAGATAAGATTTTTAATACTCATTTCATCAAATCATTTTGTGCAAAGAGGCTTTCCTATGTGTGTCTCTGAAAAGGAAATTGAGGCCATATAAATTCAAAACAGGAAAAAAAGACAGAATTACAATATTTATGAAAAGTGCATTCTAAATGATAACTTTGAGTGGGCTTCTACAGTTGATGTGGCTCCATGCAGTGGGAAAATTTTGTTCATGTCACCCAAGAAGCAGGATTGTCATGATTTTTATCACCCTAGGAAGGACATTCCAGATGAGAGAAACAAGCACCAGGGTGTTATAGCGGGAACCTCCTGATGTTGAACTGGAACAGTTCGTGTTTTCATGGATATGTTTAAATCATGGGGCAAGTCTGTGTTCCAGTTTCTTGATGTCATGCCCAAAGCCGTCATGAACAATTTATCTCCAAGTCAACTGTTTAATCAGGATTCTGAAACAGGTTTGTATTAGGCATTTTCCTTAGTTTCTTATTTTGTGTATTATATTTTCGGGGACTGGATGTCACAAGTCTGTCTCCTTCTCTGATGCACATCATCTTTGTATTTTGGCTGCAAAAATCACTTTCAGTGAAGTATTTGAGAGAGTCCTTTCACGTGAGAAATGTAGTTATTTTGCCTGTTCACATTCATGCAGTGTTCAATTCAAAGACACTCAGAAATAGAATCATAGAATCATTAAAGTTGGAAAAGACCTCTAAGATCATTATGTCCAACCACCACTCCATCACCACCATGACCACTAACCATGTCCCTCAGTGCCACATCCAAACATTTCTTGAGCACCTCCAGGGACAGTGGTTCTATCACATTGTAGAGATGTTCTGTAGAGACTGATCAGATATGAAGAATCACAATCAAAATTTTAATTTCTTACCATCTTTTTTAACGTTTTCTAGGGCTACACACCAGTTATATTTGTTGGTTAACATGAGGAATTATTCCTGTTCTTACATCCAATAGCTTTCCTCAGTCTTAAATTACAGGTGTCACTCACCTTTCAGAGCGCTTGATTTCAAAGCCAAACAAACAAATTATTGCAATCTCAACCATATCTTCTCAAGGTATCAGACTCGCAAGATACACTGTGGATTTAAGCCACTCATTTGGAAGGTGTCTGAGACAAATTATGATTTAGAGCACACCGAAGTACTGTGATGCTGCCTGTCCTGACACTGTCCCCTGTTACACTGCTTTGACTACTGTGTTTGGTTGATGACATTTTCTCTTTCTTCCTGCAAAGACCTATTAGCTGTGTTGGCTGTTGACTAGCCCAGAGTTGTTCTTGGAAACGATGTCTCTTGCACAGTGTAAAACAGCTCTGTCTTTGATTTTAATGAAATTTGCTTTTATGCTAATAAGCGTTGTTTTCTTTGGTACTTTTTAATGAAGTGGTAACTCTGGACTATGAACTAACACTTATCTTACTTGTGATTAATTACATTTCATCACATTGAGTCTCTCTTTTTCTCCTTTCCTTTCCTTTCCTTTCCTTTCCTTTCCTTTCCTTTCCTTTCCTTTCCTTTCCTTTCCTTTCC
>WBMW01005315.1:562940-607794 GCA_013396635.1 Penelope pileata
TTCTTTTTCTTTTTCTTTTTCTTTTTCTTTTTCTTTTTCTTTTTTTCTGTGAGGTAAAGCACTAAAATAAAAAATCAAGGAGATTTAACAAATGCAGTTTTGATTGTCCATCTTTCATGTGAAGCACTTGCATGTTTGTCAACTGCCTGCTTTCAGATCTCCTCACCTGCTTTAATAGTATATCCCTAGTTTTTTCTGCACAGAACTGACTGCATTTTGGCTGCTCCACTGCCCAAAAAGACAACGCTCAGTTTGCGTGCAGGTCCTGCATGGCCTGGTTCAGGAGACAGGAAAATCTTGGCTGTTCTTCTGAGTGTAGATTGTCAAGAAATAGTTAATTTGGTGAAAATAGGCATGGCTGCCTGGCAGGAAAGAGGAGTTACACTACCAAGTGAGTGTGGAAGATAGTATTACATTAATCAATTATCACCAGTGTGGTAAGAGTAGAGAGTGTGAAAATGTTCCCCATCATTGTGGAAAGAAAATTGACTGTGGATTTCCTGCAGATCATTCTAGGAAGGAAGTTTGGTGCACACTATCCCCTCCGCGCCTGGCACTTCCAGAGAAAGCATTGTGATCCAGATCACTGACATTAGCTGCCTAAGGCAGATGATATAACCACCCTGGTAAGAGATAATAACTACTTCCAAAGTGCTCCAGCCCCCGCAGGACAGGAAATGGCTTAGGAAAAAAGAAAAAACAAAAATAATAATGAAAATAAAAGTACAACAACTCAGAATTCAATTAATTTGGGCCAGGCCAAACAAGAGATGGTGAGAAGGGCAGGGGTACAGAGTTGGCACTCATTGGATAACTCAGAGTTTCATTAAAGCATCACAGCAAACACTTGGTAAGGGAGATCTGAGTCCTGATCACACGTGGTGTGCTCTGTGTTACCTCTCAATCCTGGTCACATTACACTGTGAACTCACATTACAGCTTTTTTTTTTTTTTTCTCTGTGTGTGTGTGTGCAGACAAATCCAGATGTATCCTGTTACCATCTGTGCTTGTTGATTCCTCTCAAGAATAACAGTTATATTTGAATAGGTTGTCCAGACCCAGTTTAAAGAGGGGCTTCATCAAAAAAAAAAATACACCAATTTGAGAGACATGCACAGAGGAGTTTAGAAATGTTTGTTTCAAAGTGAGAATGATACTAGCTCAAAGTCCAGTGTTGTGTGGTGGGACAACATCTGCGGGGCTTCTACAGCCAAATTCTTAGCTGTTATCAGGAGCTTATAGCATTTTCTGACAAAGCAAATAATGCTGATTCTGGAGGTCTTGTCATTTGCCCTGTACATATGCCAAAAGTAGACATTTTCTGGTGTTTCCTACCTATTCTGAAGTCTTTGCTACACCAAATAAAGAGTTCAATGAAAGAGGAAAAATATGATCATGTGTTATCAATGCTAGTGTAAGCAGACATTGTGAGATCACTCAGCAATTCCTATATCACATCTGCATCTTCTAATGACACGAGAAATTCACTGCTAGAAACACAGCTCGCTTTCACTCCACAGCATGAGCTGCATGCTGTATCATTCCTGTTCCAGCGGCTAACTTCTTCCCTTTAAGAAACCAGAATTTATATCTAATGTGAGATTTTTTTTCAGTGTGGAGGGACTGGAGCAGGTCAGACGCAACAGACTGGGAAGCCTTCATATACCAGAAATCCTGAAGGTGTTGTTAACACACTTTGATTGAAACATTTCTTCACTTTTCCTTTTTTCTATTTAGACGGAGAAATCTAAGCAATTTCCAGTGCTGCTCCTGTATAAAGAAAATTAGTATGAGTGGGTAGCATATTTTCTTTTCTTCTAGTCAACAGGGCGCATTATCAGTAGATAAAGATCTGACTGGAAAATGAAGGTCGTCATCCATTTATAGTTTGAAAACTCACAGTACACAGAAATCATTGTTGCCTTCAGAGTGAGTATAGCCCAATTCAAAGCAAACCAATTTCTTGAAGTGAAGGTTCACTACAGTGGTCAGTAGAGGAGACGACTTGCAGCCTCCAATTCAGAGAGGGCTAGTGCCTTAGAATTTTTTATCAATGAACACCTTAGAGCCGTTGTCTAATAACAAGATTAAAAGTGATAACTAGTAAGAATAACGATGACATTACGTTCTGCTTGTAGGGCCAATTATTGCCCCTAATTCATGGTGTCGTAGTTACAGGTGAGGCAGCTTTTCCATTACAAGTTTCTTCTACGTGTCTGTATCAATCAAGGTTGGCATTTCTCATAGGAGCTGTCTGTCCAATTATGAGGGGATTTTATGATTAACAAAATTCGCTTTTTTTGTTTTTTCTGGTTCTGAGATGTTTCAGATGTCACAGTCACTGTTTTCCAGAAGAAAGAGTGGGACACGTAAGGCTTTGGATGGCAAGTGGTACTGATGCTCAGCTGCACACAGGTGATTTTTTGCCACATGACCAGAATTTTTGACAAAGCAGCAAAATGAAGTGGCTTCTTTGATTTGCATCCCCACCCACACACTTCTGTGACAACAAGGTTGGTTGAAATGCAAAAGGAAACTGCTGTGATTTTTGTCTTACATTGAAAGGAAGATTATAGAATTGGATAATCTGCTAGCTTTTGTTCCCTCCAACTATATTCTAATCATTTCTGAATCAAATGTCATATTTGCTTGTCTTACCTATCTGTGCTACAGTAGCTTTTAGGGTCTTCAGCTGGTAACAGCACTCTAAGTAGCTTTGTGTGTACATAATGCGGTGATGAGGTAGTGGAGCAAAGCAGGAATTCCTAAGCAGATGAGGATGCTCTAGGCTGGAAAATAGGTGGCTGAGGGGAATAGGATAGAGGAATGGAGAAGGAAATAAGGAAGTCATTGTTTCTCATAGCAGAAGAAATAGGGTACTCCAAATGACAGAAAAAGATAGTGTGTTCATAACAAAGGAAAGGACAGGGCTGTTCACATTATATGTAGGTGAGCTATGAGCCTCTTAGCTCCAAAATATTGTGGGGCTGACTTTCCATGGATTAAAAAAGAGACAGGACGAGTTCAAAGAAGAACATCAGTTGGAAGTTCATCAATATGGGGAAAGTTGCCTGTGCCTTCTGAAGTTTCCAGGCACAAAACTGTTAATATCTGTGTTAATACTCTGTGGCAGTGTCACTGCAGGTTCAGGTCTGTTCTGATCTTACATACATTCTTACATATCTGTTTTTGGGTGTTGCTGAGATACGAGACTAAATGGGCCTTTGGTCTCATCCAGTACGACTGTTATTTTGTGCTTTATATTAGTCTTTGAACTGTTTTTCTTTGAGAAAGAGATGTGATCACTGGGGAGGAAACCTGTATTTCCCCTAACTGTATGAAAGTCGTTGCTCTCAGCATTAGCCTGACGACATTCAGAGAGTGTCTGCTCCTGATACCAGAACTACAGAATGCCTAAATGAAATCTGACAGCTAAAGGTGATGGAAAGCTTGTTATCTCTGCACATGCGTACACAAGTGCAAGACCAGGAGAGCTCAATTCCATGGATTCAGAAACATCTTATAGAGGTGAGGGCAACTTTTGGATAAGTTTATTTACTTAATTATTTCCATTTCATAGTCGGAATTAATTTCTAAATTTCTTGGTGACTCTCAGCTTCCCCTGAACTGCTGAGTCAATCTTCAAGCTGGTTCAAGGAAGCCCTATGGACTCCCCAGGTTACTGATATCTGCATTGTGTTGGCAGAGGCTTTCACTGAGCAGGAGATTTTTGTGTCACCAGCAATTTAACTTAGTCAAGTCATTCTCCAAGGATGTGACTGAGGCTGGTGATCCAAAGCTGTTGGCTGGCAGAATTTGGTGCATGAAATGTGCATTCTTCGCTAGCTCTGAAATGCCTGGATCACTTGCATTAAATAAAATGGTTCTATAGTGAAGCCTGGGACACAATCTCACAAAAGCTGCAGAGCTCAGGTGGCTTATACCTTTGTGATAAAACATAATACTGCAGGCCTTATACAGAACCAGCAATGAAGAGGAAGATCTTCAGATGCACTAAGCATTGTCTACATCCTTCCAGAAGCTGGAGCTTTTTGCCATTGCTAATGTTTTCTGACTGTATGAAACACCTCTTCTATTAAGGAACTGGCTGTAACCCTGTACTGATAAACGGGCTGGGAGCTGTCATCTCTGAGGAGTCAGGGATGCGTAGAGGGGTGCTCTGGGACTCCGTGATAGATAAAGCTTTCTGGAAAAGCTGTACTATACCGATATTCCAGGAGAAGTTAAGCTGAGATTCAAAGAGAAGAGGTGAATGACAGACACCAGTATGTATGATCACTTTCACCTGCACCCAAAAACTGGATGTGGCCCAAAGGGAAAGCTGAGAAAGAACATAAGGGAAATCTAGGGGAGAGAACACGTACATGTTGTGAAGGATTTTTCTAAATCCTGACAAGAGACTCTCTTGTCAGTACTCAGCTTTGGAGGCTCACTCAGTTAATCTGTCCCTGTCCAAGAAAGCACTTCATGAGCTCTTCACTAGGAACACACAGGCTCCACTGCCAGCAACATCTGTTCAGATGCTCTGCTGAATAGGGAAACTTGTATAATCATGTATTCAAATTTTTGTCTAAGACTCTGGGAGAATCAGCTTGCAAATTCATGTTAGCTTGTTACAGGAAAGAGTCATAGTGTGCAATTAGCCGAAGGACAAAGATATATTTCCAGTAAAAGATATATTTCCCTAAGGCAGGCACATACTAACTACCTTATTCTGGAAGTCTCTGACAGACAGCAGTGGAGAATAATTGTCTACTAAGATACATATATTTTCAGGGAGGATGGAAGTACATTTTCCAAATTATGCTAACTCCTAAAATCTCTTCCACTAAGATTTCTCTTACAGCAGCTCTTCCTTGCTACAATTTTTGCCTCTTTTCTGTGCTTCAGCATTTATCTTTAAAGTCCCCAGAAAACTGGCATTCAGATGCCAGCCACATGCTGCAAACAAGGATCACAGTCTAGAGAATGCAAAGCTCTCATTTGCATTATTGAGGTTTGTCCTGTAACGTTGCCTATCTGTCAATGACACAACTTTTATTTTGCTTTGTTGTGTTTTACTTATCAGAGGGAAGATAAACTGAAGGAAAAGGGAAGTGGTTTTCTGAAGAACACAGCTTACATTTAGAAACCTCAGGGGCACAAATGGATTTACAGGTTTATATATCAACAAGCTGTTTTCTTTTCTAGGTATTGGTCTCCACAGAAAAACTGGTTTTCCTGTTAGTTCGAACTTTTGTGTGCCCAGATCGAGTCTCAAAGGGAATGTTTCACAATCTCCCAATCTCGTCACTCTGACATTTCAGTTTTCACTCCTCTACCTGTACTAGCATCAAGGCTCATGCAACTGAACAGTCAGTCAGGTCTAACAACAAATCTGCTGAAAAAAATCCTTCAAAACGTGCTTAAAAACTGTCAGACTTGAGATACTGTGAAACTGTATGCATTCTTCAGCTAGGACATGAAAAATACAACTGAGTTACCATAAGCTGCAGTGGAGATAAGAATTTTCACAGACTTAAAGTGGTCATGTAACATCCTTTTGAGCAGGGGATACTGTGAAGAAGCAGAGCAGATTTTATTTAACAGGTCTGTTTTCAACAGTAATAAGGGATTTACCAACCAAGACATTTTCGACTTGCTTTTGCATGCTAAACAGCAACGAAATCCCCAAACAAGCCATGATTCTTGCCAAGGGTCAAGCCTTCTCTTTGAGATATCTGATACATTCTGAAAAACGTTTCTGATAAGTTCGGTTTTCTCAAAACTGGAGTCTCCTAGAGGAAAGCTAGGATTCCCTGGAACAACCAGGAAACTCTGAAATGAGACAGCAACTTATCCAACATCTGCCAGAGTCCTGACTAGGAAATTTTAGAATTCTACTCGTCTTTTCTCTGAGTGGTCTTCTGGGTCTTAACTGTTGGCACTATGGCAGCTCTTGGGTACTTTTCTTAGCACTCCCAAGCCAGCCATGCTGTGTTACCTCTTTGTGCTTTGGGAGGGAGCTGATCGATGATCACATAAAGCAACAACTACCAAGCCCAGATACAGACATTCTGAGGTCTGTATATCTCCAGGTTGTGTGGCAGTAGCAGCTCTCTAGAGATACAGGTTAGTGGTGTGAAATGGGGCTAAGAAACCATTAGTGGAAAGACTTGAAAGGGCAAAGGAGAGGGCTGCTTGGTGTAGTTCAGTTCTCAGATAGCAGTGTTCCAGGGAAGGGAAAGCCACCAAGGCAGCTAGAAACAGCAGGCACAGTGTGTACGTGCTTGCAAAATGCCAGGGAAACATGAATAGTATGGACCAGTGGAGAAAGAAACTTAGACAAAGGTGCATGTAGCTTAACTCGTATTCCCAGGCTAGATCTGATTTCACAATGTGCATTATTTCGGGCCTGTAAGCCAGGATCATAGTAAAGAACGCATGAGACATGATCCCAAGGGCTCGGAAAAAAGGTAAGCAAGGCTGGAATAAGGCTGGGTGTTCTTGTTGGGATTCCACAGAATTAAATAACTACACTCATGGTGGGAATCTTGTATCTGGCCAGCTGTTGGTATCAGTGCTTGTTTAGAGAGAATGAAATGTTGCCCACTTTGGCAGGCCATCAACTATGCTACCTGAGATGTTCCTTCCTTTGATATGTGCAATATTTTTGGGGAGTACTAGAAAACTCATGACTTATCTCAGCTGTGGATCATCTTCCTTTCGTAGAGACTGCACGAACCAGTTGAGCTCATACATTTTATACCTGCAGCAGCAGAGAGCCCCTGTGGCTTCATCCTGCATTTGTAGGAAGACTCTTCTGTCTCTGACAGTACATTTTGCTAGTGCTTCTGGAGAAATGGTCCATCTGGTGAATCAAAAGTGCTCTGCCTCTCTGTACCTTCCAATAGGCCTGTAAGTGTCAGGAGAGCCTGCGTCGGCAATGGGGACATCTAGCAGTTTGCTGTTTGTTAGGCTTTTATGTTGTAACTACAATGTTCAGACCTCTAGATTATTGCAGGAAATTGTCTTAACTTCCCTAGAGATTTATTGTCTTACTCTTGTTACTCGTGGGGTGAAGCATTCATGCACTTAACACTGAAACTGGGCCAAACTATTCTAATTCCTATAGTTATCCCCATAGGACTTGACTCTTTCCTTGGCAGTAGACATGCTGAAGAGACTAAGAAGCTTGGATCAGGCCTTGCCTCATACTTTTAGGGCTCAGGTAGCACCAAAAGACAATGTTGCACTCTTCAACTCCTTTCTCTGGCTCCAGACAGCTGCCGGCACAAGGGATAGGAGAACAAGAGGAGAGTCAGTGGGAGTCCTCTGCTGTATGGGTCAGCACATGCAGACTCAAAGAGTAGGAAAAAGATGACTGAGAAATTCAGAAATCTTTGACATTGCAATGTTTTTATATTTTCTGGAAAATGAAATGAAATGAAATTGTATTCCCCTGCAAGTTTTAAATCTCTTTGCATACACCACAAAGGTATCTCCTTTAGCTCTATTAACAGACAGGTGGGTTTAACAAACAGATGAACAGATAGAATTCCTTTTGTTACGGTTGTCCACTGATAGACACACGACTGTCCTGCAAAATTAAGTGCAGTGCCCAGCGCTGTCCACAGGGAGGGGAACAAATCCTAGCTCCTAGCATGAACAGGGATTTTTGCAGAGACAAGACAGATCCACATTAGAACAGAGAAAAAAAAGTCTGATTCTGTTTTACCAAACAGACAAAGTGTTCTGGCCAAGACTTCAGACTGTGTTTACGTTTTGCTTAGAGGCAATTATAAAATCAGTCTGAACATGAAAAAAGAGGAAGACGTGTACTACGAAGAATATTGAGTATGAAATCACAGTCTCTCAATCTGTTCTGGTACTTGCTGTCCTATGAGGTGATCTGTTTGCAGAGATATATTTCCTGAGCACATCCAGGTGTGTGCACTGTGTTTCTCCTTCATGAAGTTCCTTCATGATAGACAAACATAATGCAGACACACTAACTCAAAATTGCCCGAGTTCTCCAGTGCCAAACACTGGAGCCACGTGAGCATGGGACTATGCTGAAAATGAAATGCTAGACTTCTACCTCTGTACTGAGCTCAGTCCGTGGGCTAGAGATCCTTAGCATTGGCTTAGCCCTACTTTAAGAGATTGGAAAAAGTATGCAGAGGAAAGCTACTTTTGTAATCATGTCGCTGGAATCAATCAGCCCAGCTCAAAGACGCTGGACCTACACGATCACTGCCAAACATGACCTTGAGTCTCTTCACAGCAGATTTTTGTAAATACTGGTCTGATCATATCCTGGGCAATTTTTGGCCAGTTTTTGATTGTCAAAAACCAATTCGTCTTTTTAGATTCTTGTAAGTTCAGATGTCACAGTATCACAAAATCACAGAATGACTGAAATTGGAAGGGACCTATGACAGTCATCTCATCTAACCCTCCTGCTCCAGCAGGGACATCTAGAGCAGGGTGCCCAGGCACATGTCCAGTCACCTTTTGAAGATGTCATAGCAGGAAACTCCACAACCTCTCTGGGCAGCCTGTGCCAGTGCTCCAGCACCTACACAGCACAGAAGTGCTGCTTGGTGTTAAGAGGGAACAGCCTGTATGTCAGTTTGTGCCCATTGCTCCTTGAACCACCACTGGACACCTCTGAAGAGAACTTGATTCTTCTTTTTCTGCACCCTTCCTTCAGGTATTTATACACATTAGTAAGATCCTCTCTAAGCCTCCTCTTCTCCAGGCTGAGCACTCCCAACTCTTCCAGTCTTTCCTCACAGTAGGGCTGCTCCAGTCCTTAGACCATCTTGGTAGCCCTATGTTGGTCTCTTTCAAGTATGCCTAGGTCTCCCTTGCACTGGGAGTCCATAAATGGACACAGCATTCCAGGTGTGGCCTCATCAGCTCCTGAGCAGAAGGGAAGGATCACCTCTCTTGGCTTGTTGGTGACACTTTGCCTAGTGCAGCCAAGCACACTGATAGCCTTCTTAGCAGCAAGAGCACATTGCTTACTCATATTCAGCTTGGTGTCCACTAGGACCTACACATCTTTCTGAGCAAAGATGCTTTCCAGCTGGTGTTCCACAGCATGTCCAGTGTTGTTCCTCTCCAGGTGCAGGACTTTATACTTCTCGCCGTTGAACTTCGTGAGTTTTGTCTGCCCATGCCTCCAGCCTATTGAGGTCCCACTGGATGGCAGCACAACCCTCTGGTGAGTCAGCCACTCCCACCAGTGTATTCTGATGAGAAATGACTTTCCTGTATCTTGTCCTGTTTGCCACAGAAGTGAGTAAGACTCTTCACTTCTGCAGGGCATTTACGTGCTCCTGCTGTCTTCGTTGGCCCTATGTACTTATAGATCTTCAGTTTCTGCTTCCTGTCAGCCTCTTTTTACTTTTGCTCAGACTTGCACTGGTGGTAATTGCTCTGTTCAAAAGCACGTGCTTAGCATATGAAAGACTGCCTTCTGGCTCAGGCCAGAAGCATGAATACAACAGTTTACAGCTCCATGCATTGGTGGCTTTGGCAGGTTTTGGATGAAGCTTTTGATTTATCCTTAGGGCAGGTAAGCTAAGGCAGCTGCTTCTCAAAGTGAAGGTTTGGTCTTGTCCTGTGAAATCAATGCTCAGTCCCATCTGTCCAGCACTTAGACCTGTCTGAAACCATGCAAAGACATTGCAGATTGATTTTAGACAAGGAAGTGCAGGAGAGGCTGATCTGCACCTAGGGAGTCATGGTGTTCTCCCTTTACTACTTAATGCCACTAGTTGCATTTTTTCTTATCCTTTGGCTCAAGAAAAAAGATAATTTATCACATGTTAATGCATGTCTTGTAAAGAAGGGAGTCTGATTTCTTCACTTGTTGGATGTGACACAGTTGTGGGGATTACTATTGGAGTCATAAGAAAGCACTGAAATCCCTTTGGTTTTATGTGTCAGTGCACACTAATGGAGTCTGCCTTGCTGATGCTGTATGTTTCTCTTCAAATCCCTGGATGTTCTTGTGCTGCAGACATCAAATTACAGCTCTGCAGCCAGTCTCCTTACTCTACAATATGAAGACTTTTTCTGAGAGATCATTTCATCTTTTACAGACTTGCTATTGACTGCCATTAAAAGATAAAATGTGTGAATCCATGGTTTTCTGGCAATTTTTGACACTAGCTAAGAAGATGAATGCTGTTTAGTCCAAAGCTAAATGGTTTTCTATTGTAATTTTGAAGTAAGTTTGAAAAGTGGATCTGCTGACCATACTCTAGACCATTGAAAACCATGGCTTTAGTTATCTCCAGGTGCCAAATGACTCTATTCTCAGAGATATGAGGTAGATACTTTCCTTGCACCGCCATCCTGCTCTCTCACTTGAGATAATTAGTCCAGAGATGCCTAGATGCCTAATTACTACATGGTTGAAGTTAGCCGCACTGCTCAGGATGTTGGCCAATCTGACTTCATTCTAGTATAAAGAAACTTCTCCCAAGAATGTTACTGGACCAATGATGACAGAACATAGAATTATAGAATAGTTTGGGTTGGAAGGGACCTTTAAAGATCATCTACTTCCACCACTCCTTGCTATGGGCAGGGACATCAAAGACAGTGGAGGTATTTACTTTAAAGCATGAAGATCAATTACACTGCCCTCTGAAGTGCTTATTGATTCTTACAGCAGCACTACAAAATTCCACAAAATTGACTATTTCAAGAATGATAAAGGCCAGACTGTAGCTAAAAATATAGAGGGAGAGGCACAATGGGGACACAGAAATCTTGAAATGTTGCTAGTTAGAAGCACGAAAAGATGTCAGCAAAATTTAAAATAAAATTTGGAAAATTTTCTTTTATTTTTGCCTATGGGAACAAAACAATGGATTTTTTTTTTTTCTGAAGGCTCTGCTTGCATCTAGAATGGGAAAAATGGCAGCTGCAAACATTACCTGCAAAATCAGCCTATTTCACTGACACTAAAATAGACCCTTAGCACACTCTGTGAAACCAAGTTTTCCTAGAAAATATTTTGCACAGCTCTCCCATGAAACTGTGACATACTTTTTCTTCATACTCTTCCCCCAATACAGGCTGACTGGTCAAACTGATTCTCGTTCAGATTTGTTTAGATCACACTTGTTTTTCTATGCTTCTTTTAGAGGATATTTGTTTCTAGAGCGATAGACACAAGATAGTAATGTGTGACTGACAATGCAAACAATTAAGAGTTGGATGGTGGGCAAAACCCACTCAACTCCCACGATTTTTATATTGTTTTCAGTCTTCTCGCTGGCCTCTTGGTGTAGAGTTTAAACTGGAGGAAGAGCTAGCGATGTTGCAAACACCTGGAACTCTTTGTGACTATAAAAATACATATGTCTCATGTATGAGCTGGCACTGACTGAGATTGGAGTAGAGAAGTCTCTTGCTGCAGGTAGAGATAGGTTTTAATTAATAACAAGCTATGCTATCATGAAAGCACATAGGAGAAGAAGAATATATATTTTTTCATGTATGTAGAAGTTCAAAGAATGAAGATAGCAACTATTCTTCACATCCTGACAACAGCCTTTTTCTAGCAAGTAAGAATGTTTAGTCCTACCTTTTGTTAGGCAGGGTCTGTGTGCTATTTTCTTGAGCCATCGAAGGAAAACTCGAGCGTGAACTTGGTACTTTTGGGGATGAACTTGAATGCATGAACATAGAGCTGTACTTCTGCAGTAAGCCAAGTCTGACTCTTGAACTACAGATGTCAGGTCATCTGTTTGCAGAAAGACATAATTACTCACCTGCGGGTTAGAAGAGTTGAGTCAATCCATCTTCTGTTACACAGAGATTTGTTTCTATGACAGGTGAGTCAAACTGGAGGAGTCCTTCCTGCGAGCAGCGTCGAAGAGTTAACTAAAAAAACCCAAAAACTTTAGCTAGGTAATATCACAGAATCACAGAGTGGCTGAGGTTGAAAGGGACCTCTGGACACACCTGGTGGAACCTCCTTGGTCAATCAGGGTCCCTAGGAGCACATTACCCAGGACTGTCTCCAGATGGCTTTTGAGTATCTGCAGGGAAGGAGACCCTACAGCCTTTCTGGGCAACCTGTGTCAATGCTCAGTCACCTGCACAGTACAGAATCTTTTCCTCATATTGATTTGGAGCTTCCTGTAATTCAGTTTTCACCTATTGCCTCCTATCCCATTGCTGGGCATCACTGAAAAGAATCGGCCCCCACCCTCTTGACACCCTCCCTTCAGAGATTTATACACACTGGTCAGATTCCCCCTGAGCCTTCTGCAGGCTGAACAGGCCCCGCTCTCTCAGCCTTTCTTTATACTGAGAGATGCTGCTGTCCCTTCATCATTTTAGTAGCCCTTCATTGGACTTTCTTCAGGAGCACCATGTCTCTCTTGATCTGGGGAGCCCAGAACAGGACACAGTGCTCCAGGTGAGGTCTCACCAGGGCTAAGGAGAGGGGAGGATCACTACCCTTAACCTGCTGACAATGCCCTTCCTGATGTACCCTGGGATTCTGTTGGCCTTTTTAGCCAAAAGGGCACACTGTTTGCTCATGGTCAACTTGTTGTCTTCCAGGACACCCAGGTCCTTCTCCACAGAGCTCCTTTTCAGCAGGTCAGCCCTCAGCTGCACTGGTGCACAGGGTTATTTCTCCCCAAGTGCAGGACCTTGTACTTGCCTTCATTGAATTTCAAGAGGTTGATACCAGAAACATTTTCTTCTCAAACTCTATAAGTTTATCAGTTGAAGTATTCAGTCATATTCCTCCTATAAATTGTGTTACAGTGATGTGCAATCAATCAATATTAGTTTTCATTTCCAGGATGAAAATCTTGCATGATGTTATCTGTACTCCTGAGAATATTTGAAAAAGCAGCTTGTGAAGATTCCAGTTTAGCTAATTGCCTAGGGCAGCTCATTTAATAAAAAAAGAGATGGGAAAAAAAAGAGTGATGAATTGCAGTTTAGAAAGTGTCTAAGATGTCTGGTAAGTTTTGTTGCTTTCAGTTTCAATATAGTCTGGTATCACTAGAGTTTGTGGGGGTAAAATCCACTTTTCCCCCACAAACACTGAAAATCTGAAGGCCGTTTCTGGGTGAGAAACAGAAAATTTGCAATATTTTGTCTGTTTAACTGTGATGCTGAAGAATTCTGCTGAAGTATCTGCACTTGTTTGAAGTGAATCTCTGGTTCTGCAGATAGTTATGTACAGCTTAGATCTACATTTGTGGTGTATTTTATGGGCTTCAGCATTAAGGAAAAATACAAGTGCTCCCATAGATTTTGACAGGACTGCAAGGAAACAGGGCTGTTTGCAATTCTGCTTCCACATTTCTGTCTCCAGCAGGACTGTGAAATATTACAGCAGTCTCCATTTAAATGCTTTGCTTCATTGCTCTGCTGTGTGGAGAAAATGCCCTGCAACTCAGATGCTGAAATTATACTTGGAAAGGAGCTATCTTTGGATTTTAACAGAAATGTCATAAAAAAAAGCTGCTGTAATGGTACACAGTAGTAGAATTTCAATTGAACATAGAAGGGAAAACTTGATTGTCTAAAAATATGAGGCTATTTCAAATGGTTTGTGTTGCTTTTTCTTCTCCATTTGCGAGGAACATATAAAGCAATTGGACTTGAGAATACCTGCTTTGACATTCCAGTTTTACAGCTGCTGTGGATGCATGCTCCTTTGCATAAGATTGCCCAGCAGGTACCATGAACAGGTTACTTCAGACTGGGATTTAATTGAGGATTATGGGAGCCCTTAGTTGACAGTAGTTCAGAATCAGCAGACAGCAACTCATCATGCACAAGGTGGGGTAATTGTCCCCCAGAGTTCACTAATTACTTCTTCACTCATGAAGTTCTGTTTACTCTCGTGTAAGCAGACTGTGTATTCTTCCCAGAATTGTGACACGTACGTCTACCCTGCAAACTCTGGTTTGAGGTTTGTGGTTTAATTTCTCACTTGACAGCCAAGGAGCTGCCAACTTGACAACATTGGCTTATTGTGCCAGTACCAATCCAGAATTGGATAGGGGTTCAAGTCTCCCTTCCATGCAAATCCAGAGCAGATCAACTTGTTAAGCAGCTATTATAACTATAAGAAATATAAATAATTACTTATGATCACAATAATATAATATTAACATATTGATGCAGTAGATGTTCAGAGGAAGGTACTGTTCCACTATCTGAGTATCATCTTTTCCAGAGAACAGACCTATTCCATAGCAATGAACAGCAAAAGCAAGATGTATCTCCGGAGCTGAACATCTAAACAATTCAAGGCATGAGAAATCCCCTCATAAGTACATTTTACAGTCAGAAGCAGAATAGAGCTGGCTGGGAATAGAAATCAGTGATGTAAGAACAGCAATCAAGCAATTCCAGACATTTCTTATGAGTTTTTCTAATTTGGTTTCAAAAAAAAAAAGAAAGAAAAAGATTTTGAATATAGGCTAGGTCAAAACCAGGAATGTTTGTACTGTCTGTGGAGAAGCTAACAGGGTGGGCATAAAGCAAATTTAATGAACATAAACAAAACTGGTCAATCTGATGTGATAACACGTGAAATCTGTGAGAGATTCGAGAAATTAAAGTTATAGAAAAATAATGAACAAATATGAATCATGCATTTTTTTCATCATATACATGCAATATTTTTTCTTGTCACAGCAGCAGATAAGCTGTCGGCACGGCTTGTCTCCTGCTTCCCAATTGGACAGTACAGCTGGTACAGCAGCAAAATCGGCAGATGAATCAGATGGGGAGAGAGACAGCATCCAAAGAAGTACATTGTTTAAGGTCTGACTGCTGTGTCTCCCCACAGAACGGTGTGGGAGCTGTGGGACAGGATGTTCTCCAGAGCTCTTCCCACTTTCACTTAGTATGCACTCAAAAGTTGAAATTAGGAGAGAAGAACATTAAGCTAGTCCTCTGCAATATGATTCAGTTGCCTATGTATAGGTGACAAGAGACATTGTAGTCTATTCCTTCAGCTACCACTGCAGAGGTCCATATCTCCTACAGATCTGTTTCTCCTCTGCAGTCCTATCTGAGCCTTGAATGGACTTTCCTATGATCCAAGATTATCAGCTGTCTACCCTGACAATGATTTTGTGAGGAAGATGCAACAGTTCAGCTTTCTCAGTCATAAATTTTCAATACAACTGCTCGAAGTTTAATGGTTGAAATGCTCCAGCTAGGTTTATTTGGTGATTTGTTACTTTGTTCTGTGCCCTGAACCTCTAAGAGAAATTGATTTACTTCATCCCGTGAATAGTCCTACTGTTGCACTATGACTGTGCTGTTGTGTCTTTTCAGGAAGGGAAAGTTCTTACTTTCTCATGTGTGTCTTAAGCTGTACTTCATGTGTTTTGCCTGACACAGGGTGCTCTGAAAAAAGGAATAAAATGTTAAGGGAACTGTCTCAGAGTCACCATGTCTTCACCAATCTCTTCATGTTACAAATCTTCCCAATTTTCATTGCATTGATGCAAGCACTGCCATTGCATATGTAAATCAATCAGATTCCTTTCTCATTCTTTTTTCATTTTTACTTTCTACTTTGCTGTTCTTTCCCCCCGTTTTTTTTTTTTTTTTTGGTTAGTTCTGTTACAATGTGTTCAGTTAATAAAGGTAAAAAAGGGAATGTGTTCATGAAGCTTACTCACGGTTAGCATGAAATGAATTAGGACTGCTATGTAAAGAAGTGATTTTAAGCAGGGAACTTCTGCAGCCTGGCTTGCAAAGGGATGCTAGCACTGCTTTCCACTCTCAGTGGTGGCACAAAGGTGACAGAAAGCAGTTGGCTTTTCCTTGTGAGTCTTTACTGCCACATAAAATGTAGGTCAAATATGGTATGTATTCATCCACGTCTGTGCAAAACAGCTTCTAAACATTAAAGAATCCGTTTCTCCCTTCACACGGTTTGGCACAGCTGCAGAGGAAGGGCCAGAGGTACCAATGCTGCCAGCAGTGGTTAGTGGGGTCAGCACGCAAGCACTGAGCTATAGCAGAGCTGGGATGAACAGGCATTTCAGAGCTGTTCAAAGGGCACTAGTGGATCTCGGGGCTGCTGCCCAACCTCTTGGTTGGACTAGATCAGGAGCTCTCCCTCAGCTGATTGTGTCCAAAGAATCTTGATGAGGCAGAGAAAACAAAAACGGTGTCCTGAGCTATTCATCAAAACTTTCCTTCCCGACAGGGAGAAATAGGTCTCTGTTCCTCTGACAGAGTAAACTGTTCAGCAAACGTGAGATCCAGGACTATCAGGAGACCATTTTTCCCAGGATGCTGCCATGTATTTTTCTAATTCTCTTGCAATTGGGCTGAAACAGAAGGCGTAACGTTCCTTTGCCAGAATTAGAAGAAATATGGACACATTGTCCAGGGACAGGAATCCACTTGGTGAATGCTTAAATTTAATTCCACATTGGTCTGTCAGTCTCTGTGAATTCCATGTTGCAAGGAACTGATCAAAATTATTTACCTTCTCAACTACTTTTTTCCATCTTTTTTATTCTCCCTCCCTCTCTCTTTTTTCCACATGGATGATATCCATTTTAGTTCCCCAAATGGGAATAGATAAGAATGCTTTTATCCTAGACAGTTTTTACAGCAGTTCAGTCCTTTTTCTGAACTGTTGCTGGTCTGATGCAATCGTCACATATCCTGCCTTGGCGGACAGCAAGCTGAATGAGAAACAGCAGTGTGCCTTCACAGTGAGGAGGGCAAAGTGTGTGCCCCAGGCTTCCTCAACAAGCAGACAATTGTCAGACTTTTCCATGCTCCTGTATTTCTAAGGGGAGAAAACACTCATGACTATCTTACCATTGAGTTGCTTCTTAAGGTATCATAGGAAAACTTTATTCACCTGCTACGCATAGTGATGGACAAGTTAAAAGAAGTATCTCTGAAACTTGGAACCCTATGCTAAGATTCTGGTTGAATTATATGCTTTTAACTTTGTGATCGAAATGGATTATGAATGTAATGTAAACTGACATATTATTTCAAACGGCAAGACTCAGAGACCACGCATGCGGTGGCTGACTCACCCCAGCCGAGACGATGCAGCTTGGCAGTTGTTAATATCTGTATACTATCCAAAGTGATTTACATTTAGGTTTGTAATCACATTGATCTAACTTGTTTATTTAGAGAACTAAGTTCAAGTGAAAGCAATTGCAAGCGCATTAGCAGCTGGCATAGATTTACCAAGATCAAACCTACTCAGTTAAATGGCTTCAGCTTTTCCTACAGGCACGGAGCCTAGGATCCTTGTTTTAACATTTCTTAAGTGTTTTTTGACCTTTTAAAGAATCTTCAGAGTACTGTCTACCTTTCTTCCTTCACTTCAGGTGGCAGTAACTTAAAAATAATAATAATAATAAAAAAAAAAACCCAAAAGCTAGCATGCCCTAATGCTGACTAGAACTAACTTTTCTTGTTTTTCCATTTGCGGAGGAATGCATCAGAAATGGTGAGAAGTATTTTTACTTCTTTAAATTTTCCTCTTAAAAGACAAATGTTATGCAACAGGTGAAGATGACCTTCTTCCTCTTGAGCAAGGAACCTCACAGCAAAAGATGATAGAATCTGAGAAGAAATTTCTTTCTACTAGGACATTAGTTTGTATACCAAAGCAGGAACACTTCTATCCTTTCCATAAATAATCACAGAATCATATAATAGCTTGGTTTAGAAGGGACCTTAATGCCCACCCAGTTCCAAGACCCCCTTCCATGGGCAGGTTGCCACCCACTGGATCAGGCTGCCCAGGGCCCATCCAACCCAGCCTTGAGCACCTCCAGGGATGGGGCACGCACAGCTCTCTGGGCATCTGTGCCAGGTCCTCACCACCCTCTGAGTAATAATTTTTCACCTAATATCTAATCTAAATTTGCACTCTTTTAGTTTAAAGCCATTCCCCCTTGTCCTATCACTATCAGACTGGGTAAAAGTCGATCTCCATCTTGTTAATAAAATTCCTTTAAATACTGGAAGGCTGCAATGTTGTTTCCCCATAGTCTTCTCCTCTCCACGCTGAGTAAGCCCAGCTCCCTCAGTCTTCCTTCATAGGAGAGGTGCTCCAGCCCCCTGAGCATCTTTGTGGCCTCCTCTATACCTGCTCCAACAGCTCCACATCCTGCTTGTGCTGGGGATCCCAGGCCTGGACGTAGTAGTCCAGATGGGATCTCATGAGGGCAGAGCAGAGGGGGACAATCATAGAATCATAGAATGGTTCAGGCTGGAAGGGATCTCAGAGATCATCTTGTTCCAACCCCCCTGCCATGGGCAAGGACACCTCCCACTAGACCAGGTTGCTCAAAGCCCCATCAAGCCTGGCTTTGAATACTTCTAGGGAGGGCATCCACAATCCCCTCCCTCTCCCTGCTGCCACCCCTCTTCTGATGCAGCCCAGGATACAGTTGGCCTTCTGGGCTGCAAGCACACACTGCTGGCTCATGCACAGCTTTTTGTCCATCAGGACCCCCAAGTTCTTTCCCTGCAGGGCTACTTTCAAGGAGTTCTTCTCCCAGTCTGTACAAATAATCTCTGTCCTCTTTCATGTAATTATAGTTTTTCCATTAGATGTATAAAAGTTTCAGATTTTTTTATAATCTTCTTCATTCTGTATTGCTGCTCAGCCTCAGGGATATGTTGCAATAGCCATTTCCACAGGTTAATGAAGTGCAGTGTAGGGAGTATTTATTTCCTGTCACTTTAAACAAATTGCCTCTCTTTCTTGTTGAAAGCATTCCAGTTCCTTACTGTCAAAGAGGACAAACAAGAGAATATTGTAACTTGCCTTCCTGTAGCCACAAATCTTCTGATTACTGATAGCCTGTCCATTCTCTTGTCAATTTTTTCTTGTAGTTATCCCTTTGAGTCAGAGAAGTTCCTTCTGTGCTGAATGCATATAAATCAGTGTGTCAATGACTGGCTTTGTGCCAATACATGCCTCCGTTTCCTGACAATTTCGTTGTTGTTTTTGTTGGGCTTATTTATCTATTTATTTATTTGTTTGTTTGCTTAAATGGAGCACTTACAACCAGTGAAGTCTGCAACATTCAGTTTGGTCTTGACTCTGATAATTTTTATCCCCTTTCTTGTACAAGAGCTTTCTCTTGCGTGGTTTTTCTGGTTTACTTTTGTTTTCCTGGTTGTGCTCCAACTAGAGAGCTTCTTACACATATACTTCATACTCCCAGGGTTATGAAACTTTTAGGAACATAAAAGAAACTTCTCTGCTTCTCCCAGGTTATCAGTTGCTATCCTATTCCACAGAAGGTGCTGTCCATCCAGAAGAAGAGGCAGCACCCCTTTCCAAAAGTTCAAGTCCTTCTGGAGGCAGCTAAGTTCCTAAGAACTCAGACCCAACATAGTACTAATGTAGGTAACAAACAGGGCCACGGCTAGTGAAGGGATGGACATGTCCTCTTAGCCTGCAATAGACATACTGCCATTTCACTTATTCTATCTCCCTCTCACGCAAATGATGAATGCACACAGTTCCTTTACCACAGCTCAGATGGCATACAACTTGCTGAGCTGCGGCTGCACAGCCTTTCTTGACCCCAGGCTCTCCACCTAGCCACTGTGTCTGTTCCTAGCAACCAGATTCACAGATCCTTGCTGAAATGATCATACCTGGATTGCAAGGAACGTTGGTCTTGCGGGGTCAGGCCAGGCCCTTCCTGGGTTATGATGATGGTCTACTGCCAGCAGGCCAAGCAGGCCAGCTCTCAAAACCTGGTGGCACTGCTGATGAGTCTGGTCTAACTCTTCCTGATGGCATCCAGAACTGCTGGCAGAATGAGAATGGCATCACTGAAGCTCTCATTGGTACAGTTTTGACTTCTTCATGTGCACTGTTTATGCTGAACAGCCCTATGCAGATAAACACAGAATAGCAGAAACAAAAATTATGCTAATGTCCACGTAAAGTTCTCTAAGTGGCAGCTATAACATTTGCAATTTCCTTTGTAATAATACTAGGGTGAAAGTACGGACCCAATTTCTTGTTAGTCAGACAAATGTTTCTGGCATTCCGTTTTCTCCTTTGCATAAGGTCTACTTGCTCTGTCAGCAAGTAAATAATCATTGCCTTAAAGGTATTCAAGACGGAGCCAAAAGTTGAAAGCAGACTAGGTTCCGTCTCTAAAAAACAATAAAATAAAAACATTATGGTTTTCATTGCACAGTGAAAGGATTTCTGTAAAATACTAATGGGAGAGGTTGACCAGATTCAGAACTGGACTCTAGATTACCTTTTCAGTGATGAATAGGGGTCCAATGACTTGAAATTTCTTTTTGGAAAGATGAAATTTTTCTGAGAGAGGAGGAACATCCTTAATACAAAGAATATTTGTAGTTGTTTGGCTGGCTCTATTCCTGTCCTCCTATTGTATCCTGTGCCCCTGCCACTCAAAGTCATAGCCCCAGCTTGGAGAGCTCAAGGAGAGGGTAGGGACTTTCTCATTGAGCTGTGGAACCTTCATCAAGGAAGAGGAGTCACTCTGAGGCTGGAGCAGCAGCGCTGACTCATGCCAAGGCATGTTTGGATAAAGCTCCTCAGGAGGAGCCTCAGGAGAGAGAACTAGCGTCTTCACAAGCTGTGTCCAAATGCCTGTCTGGTGGTCCCATATCCGTGCTTTAACTTTTAGTTAAATGGACAACATTAGCAAGAGCATTCCCAGCAGGTCAAGGAGGTGATCTTAACTTTCTACTCTAACGATTGTGGAGCCTGGCTGTCTTTTGGAGCTGAAGGTGACAAAGCAAAGATCCTAGTGAGTGGTACAAGGCAATGGAGTCATGGAGAAATGTTGGATTTGCCTTTTGCCTAAAGGGCCGCTATTTAGCTCTGTACGCTCACACAGTCAAATTTGGGCTTGCAGTCCCATTGCAGGCAATGAGATCACTGACATTTCAAGACACATTTTTCCTCTTCCTCCCCTTGACAGCCCTTCTGTCTCTCAGGGCATGCACAAAAAAATGAAAAACAGCCTCAGTGCCACAAAGTGCAGATAGCAAAGACTATTTCTATTATTCTGCTTATTGCTTGGGCTCCATCTGGGCAGCTGGATTTCAGACACAGATATTTCTTATTCTAAGCAAAAATCAGATTCATTTGTTTCTGCAAGGCGTTTGCCATCGGTTGCAAGCAATTTCACACTGTTTTTTTTTCTATCTCAAGTGTAGGGTTTATTTATTTCTTTTAAGCGTAGGTAGTAGTAAGTCTTATGTTTCCGTGCTGAGCTGCTGCTGAAAACAAATCAAGGCATAGTGTCTTTCTGGATGTTATTGCTTCAGGAGAACAAGCAAATATTGATACCGTCCTTACTTATACTGTATTTGTAATGCTTTCCAAGCTGAACCAGTTACAGTACATTACTTGAGTTGGAAACCACATTTGAGCTTAATTTTTCTTTTAATTAAGTCTTAATTTAAAAAAAAAATCTTTCTTTTTCTTCTTTAATGAGAACAGAGTAACTGTCCTTTTCCAGACTAAAGAGATACCCCATGAAATTATTACAATGTTCCAGGGTCCCTCCGGGTTTTCTAATGCATTTTTCAAGTAATTCATATGTTTTTCTCTTCTAACAGGGAGGAAAACAATTACTGCTGGATGAAAAGAATCTGATGAGATATGAAGTAGCTCAGGGCTAGGTTTCTTTGTGAATGAAAGATTGCACTGGATTTGGAAGTAATTATTTGCCTGGTATTTATTTATTCATTTCATACTGAGGAGTCTTTCAATTTCTCCTTTAGCTGGGGCAGAATCAGAAATGATGGAAAACCTTTGTTCCCAGACATGTCCTTTTCATGTTTCACATCTTTCTAAAACCAAGAAGAACTGAGAGACTCTGTTTTCAACAAGTTCAGCTTCCAAGCAGATAATAAGAATAGGCCTTGCCTTACTTTTTATATCGTCTTCTGATGAGATCGAAGACATTGGAGAGTTCCTCCCATGGGTGGAAGAATCTTTCCGTCTGTTAGACCTTATTTTCTTGGAGAGTAATTAAAAATGTCTAGTGATTAGTATGCCAATGGATCCTGAAAGAAAACGATTTTTGCGAGGCAGTTAGGGCCAATTTCCACAACCAACTTTGATATGCAGAATGGGCAATCCTTCAGAAGGCATTAGCACTGTGGAAGGTCAGAGCAGTGTACAGTCCTAGCAGACACGCTTGCCCTAGCCTTTTTGTACAGTGCTGACATCATTTATGAGTAGTGCTAGAACTGTCTGGTTATCTTTGACTTTTCAGTCATGTATGTCAATAGGCAATGCATTGGGTTCTGATGCTCCATACAAATACTATCATCACAACCTTTCTCAATTAAGAAAAGTTGCAGGGTGAAGATGAGAAATGTGTTGTGCTAGGTGCTGGATTCTCAGCTGCTATGGAGAGGAAGTAGTTAAGACATGAAACTGCAGGCCTGACAAGGGACATTGTGGGCACTGGGTGCTAAGGTATCCTCAGCTGAAGTGGATGTGTAGCAAGCAATGAGCTTTCCACTGCAAAAAGCAGGGGTAGGTCCAAAGCAAAAACCACTGCAATGGCTCACAGCTCACAATGCAATGCTTGGCTCAAAATGGTGTCCTGCTGAGACACTTCAGTTGCTATGAAGAAGAGGAAAAGGCATAGACTGACACGTACCACAGGTACCTGTATCTCAGACAAGCTAACGTCACTTGGAGCAGTCAGAGACTTCTGGGTACAACAAAAGCTTGGAGTGGTGGCCCAGGTCCATGACAGGGTCTTGGTCTTACCGGGTTGTGCTGAGCTACTTCTGTCAGGCTGCAGACACTCTGCCCTTATTCTTTGGAACAAGGACCTCCTGCACATCTGTTCAGCTGTCCTTTGTGGAAAACTGTTGGTATGGGAGAGTACCTGGAGCAATTCTATAGGATGGTTTTATGACCAGCAGGGCTGATGATTATTGCAGCTTGAGGAATAAGATTTTGCATTGCATCCCCTTCTAGATCTGGCAACTGAGAAACAAGAGAGAACAACCTCTTGCCTCTCAGGCAGGCTTCAAACCCACCACCCCGTGAAGTAACAACTCTTCCTGTGGGTCCAAGCCCAGCTGTCTGAAATGCTCTCCACTTCTGCATTATTAGAAAATAATCATTGAAGATCAATTTGATGACAGATTTTGCAAACATTGCACTTCAGCTTTGTGCAGCAAGGACAATCTAATAGTTATTTCTCATATTGAACAGCTACTAATTACATTTTAGCAGTGATTTTGTCAACTTCAGCATTCGTGTCATGGTTTTGGCCCTAGTGATGCTTGGTCCATTTCAATAATACTTAGAGAATGTCAAGAGCCAGAGAAAGAATTTGTGGTCTCTTGCCTAGAAGTAGAGTTCCAAATTCTCCACTGCTCTCTTCCTTGCAGAAACAGCCAAGTGTTGCCAGCAGAAGAAGGCTAGACCTCAATTCTGCTCCCATACATTATCTAGTGGCAAGCTATTGAGGGCTGAAAAACCTCCAGAATTCTCAAAACTAAGGAGATCATTGGGATTGCCACTGGATGTAAAACTCTTGGCTGTTCTTCATGAGCTGCTAGACATTTGAGCCCATAGTGTTTGAATAAGGAACTGACAGGCACATCATCCAAGCAGAAGTGACCTCTCTTGCTCTTAAAATTTGAATGCCAAGGCAGATGCTGTTAGGTGAAATTTGTTTTTGCAGGAGAGTTGAGGAGGTCATTCTGAATGAATTTTAAATTCCATTCTTTAAATTAAACCTTTTTCCAGAATTAGTTCAACACAAGGCTTCCTTCTCTTTAATGGAAGAATCTCCAAAGGTGTTGAATGTTGCTTAACCACTATGCTTCAAAATTGTGCTTCTGCTTAGTTTGTTATCATTTTACTAAGCACTCCTGTGCAGACCAACAAGTCTGACATCTGGCTTTTGTCTTGAGCTGGGAATCAGTGAATCTCAGTCAAGGCTTCCAACAAAGAACAGACTATAGCAGGCAAGGAACCACTCCTGAAGGACACACAGCAGCCCTGGTAGAGAGAGAGAGAGGAATGGTAGCTTGAAACATAGCATATAATGGCAGGATATCAGTAGAAACTGGAAAATATATGAAAACTGGGATATTTCAGTTGTGGAAACGAAATTTTACATCCTTAAAATACAGCAACAAAGTAGTTATGGCACTGAGATCTGAATTCAGAAGAAACTCTGGTAAAGAAACTGCTTATTGCTGCATTATCTGGGCAGCGGCTTACTGAGAGCATTGCTTGAATACAATAGATCTAAACAGATTTGCATATAAGTGTGTTCTAGCTATACTTACAGAACTACTAGCAGCTAGGACACGAAAATGTCATTTTAATGCCTTTGATGTCAGTAGTTACATGTACTTTGCTTTTCAGAGGTGCAGTCATACAGGCTGTGAAATTGTTCATAGGAGACTCCCACATCCGTCTCTGTGGATGCCTGCGGGGAAGTAGTGGTGATTGAGAAGTATAAAGTTATTCTTGATATAGTCATTGTTTAATGGGCAGAAAACTACACTTACCTTTAGTTCAGCATTATTATACAATTTATAAAGCCAAGGAAATGTGCAGACTTTCAGTTAAAAGGCTGTCAAAAATTACTCTCCTCCACAAAATTATCTCGTATATCTGGATTGAGAGCAAAACTATAAAACTGTGACTAGGTAGATCATATTCCAGGGTAGCAGGAGTCCCACGGTGCTGCATTTAACAAGGCATGACCACACACCTCTAAGAGAAGGCGCTCATCTTAGTGCTTTTACATGCCATGAAGAAAACTGGAAGAGATATATGTAAGGGACATCAAGAGGACATCCAGCTCAGCCCCTTGGCTGGAGTTGGATCAGCTGTACCTACGCCTTTCCTGACGGAGTTTTTCAGAAGCTACCGCTGCAGAAAACAACATCTCCTTCCTGGCATCCTGCTGTGGCGTTGGCTGTCTGCATGGCTGATCAGTTGTTATCAGTCTGAGCTTAGTCTTCCATAATGCAACTGAAGCTCGCTATATCTATCCACACCGTCCAAGCACTGCACAAAGGATTGCATGGCAAATGGGATGTAGAATGAGGACTTTTGCTGTAAGTGCAGGTATTAGGTCAATATAAGGCTATGCAGCAAGGAGGCAGTTGGCAAATCAGGCCTGGGTGTCTGCAGAATGATCTCTTTGCAGAATAATTGCTTATGGGTTGCTGAGCAGGGTGAGCAGTGCTACTGCTTGATACTGGATGCCATTTTTTTTCTCTGCTGAAAGCAGTTGTGAAATACCTGTTGTATTAGTCTGCCAGATGATCCATGTATCAGAATCAATGGTGTGTGAAATGCTGAAGTTAGCCAAACAAATACTTATAGTGCAGCCCAGCGATTCCAGTGAAATTGTACATCTGACGTGAGTTAGCAAAAACAGTTCTTCTCAAATGCAGGCTTGAATATGCAATTAAAATAATGAGAAAATAAGTTTATGACTTTGTATGTGATAGCAGTAGGGGAACTAATGGGCCATTCCCTTGTACCCTTCTTTGGCAGGACTGGTTAGTCAGTCATTTGAATAAGCTGCTTGTTTAGTGAGAGACAAGGTAATATGGAAGTAACTGTGACAATACTCTCTTTTCCCTAAAATCTTTATCTCCTGGGAACTTTCTTTGCCCATATTCTGGAAGAACAGTCTGTTATGGCAGTATAGGTAATATTTTCTCATGTGATACAGATAACTGTAGCTTTTTGATAGTTTTGTCATTTATTTGGTACATTAAAGCAATCAAAATTTACTTTTTCCACCAGTTTACCATTCTATGGCAACACATCAATAAATTCCTATTGCTTTGGAAATAAAACATGATGGGGTTGTACACCAGATGGATTTGAGTTTACACTTATGCTGAATTTTCATTTTATTTATTATTATTGTGGGGGTGAACAGCTGTCTGTCTTCTTCAGATAATGGGTTGCTCAAAAAAAGGGGAAGTAGACGAATTACATGGCTTGTGTATTACAGAACAATTACGTATCAATGGCAAAATATATTTTCACACAAAAAATAATTTAATATAGATTTTATTTATTGATTGCAATAAAGTCATAGGTAGATTTCCTTCTGTGAGTTTACAAAATACTGTGTTTAGAATATTTTACTCAGTAATTAAAATACTTTTACATAGTGTTTCCATGGCAGGTGAATTGCATTCTCATTAATATTAGAAAATACACATTGTGGAAAGTTGGTACCCCATGTACTTCTACCTGATTAAAAATATGCAGGATTATCCAAAGACAACTGCTGTTACTACCGATAAAGTTATCAAGATTTGCTAAAGCTGACACTAATCTCAAACTTCCAAAAGCACAGTTTTATTCCAGGTACCTCTTGGAAGTAGAGTGACCATATGCTGATTTCATATCTCCTTGGCAGAGGTGTTGCTCTGCCAGTAAGGTATATCCATGCATATTGCAATCTAAGTTGCTCGCTTATTTAAGACATGGCAATCTACCCAGCTGCTTGGGTTCTCTGCACAAGTTCTAACAGACTGAACTAAAACGAATGTCCAGATAATTTTGCAAATGAGCAATACACCTGCTTTTACTTCACAGGCTGCTGATCCTGGAGAAAATAAGCTGTCTTTGTACTCTCTAGATCATTCAACAGGAGAAGGAGAAGGAGAAGGAGAAGGAGAAGGAGAAGGAGAAGGAGAAGGAGAAGGAGAAGGAGAAGGAGAAGGAGAAGGAGAAGGAGAAGGAGAAGGAGAAGGAGAAGGAGAAGGAGAGGGAGAGGGAGAAGGAGAGGGAGAAAGAGAAGGAGAAGGAGAAGGAAGACTTTGCTGTGAAATATCTGATCTGACAAACTCGTTAATATTCTTGACCGTAGTCTTGATCAGAATTGGTAGTCTATGAATTCATACAATAACCCTGGGCTGCACCATGTCCTGGGCTTCCTCCAGCCTGTTCTGTTTGTTTGTCTGTGAGTCTCGTTCCCTGCTCAGGAAAGCACTCATATCTGCTCTGTCTGGTTGCCGATGAACCCTCAATATGTCAGGCCACAGGTAATGGCCAGCATAAGTCGTGAGGTATGTATCCTCTCTTTGCAGCTATGCATCATTATAGCTTGAATAATAAGGTCCCAGCTGCAAATGGATTAAAGTAAGTGTCATAGTAGGTAGTATCACACCTACTGTGACTTGTTATCTCTGTGCTGCCATGTGCCTAGAGAATAAGGTCCCTAAAATACACAGCAGAAACTCTGAAGTAACTCTGATCAGAGTTTTTACAGCAATTCGAACATTTAAAAATTCCTTTAATTGTCAGAAAAATAGATGGAGGAAAGCAGGGCAAATTTCCTTCTCAAAAAGATGTATAATAACTTGAAATGTGATTCCCTTTGGAGAAAAGAATTTCTAGATCAAAGTGTAACTTTGAAATTTGAGGAAGGTTACATTTACATTTCCCCTGTGGAAAGTTTTGTTTCTGTCATTTGCTGTTTTATTACTACATCCACTTACATTTGCCGCCAATAGTTTCTGGCATCAGAACAGTCTACTTGCTTCTGGCTGAACTGCCGGGCAATCCTTTAGATAAAAACTAATGCTTCTAGCTCATGGAAATAGCATTTGTGCTTGCCTGCCAGGCCTTACTGTGATGTGTATACTTCATCAAGGTAATATTAAGAACATGACACAGTGACCTACACCTTCGTTTAATACATTTTGCCAAGTTATGGCAAGCAAGGGCACAAGAAGGGAAAAAAGTCATCAGAACAGTACCTGGTAAAGCATGTAAAGCAAACCAAAAATAAATTGCTTTTGAGGGACAGCTCCATTTTGTTACCTTGATTTCCCCACTTGCTCACTTAAAGATAATAATGATATTAACTCATTGAGATGCAAAGAGTTTACCAATAATGTTCTATTTTGAAGATCTCCTGGTCTTAACAGATGGTAATTGTGTAAAGTGAAGTGTTAGATTTATCCTTAATTTCCTTGCAGGAGTTCTTTTGGCTGCAGTTTTTATAACAATGTCAGCTCCAGCTTCCATTAGTGGAAGCCGATGTGCTGTGGAGCTGTCACAATATATCCCTAAACTAAAGCAAGTTTCTATCAGCATTCCCACTCATTTCAATGAGAGCTCAGCAGGGTTAGCCAGACTGCTGAAAACAGCAGCCTTGAAACGAGGGAACTCCTCATGGCCACAAAAACAACCAACTAACAAAACAGACAAAATGTACTCAGTACGGCTGACTGCTTCTCTGATGTCATACACCTAACAGAGTTCAGATCAAACTCTTGCAAAACCCTCAGGAAATTTTAAACTGATTTGTTTAGAAGGCAAACATTGGGAGTAGCTCACAGGCGTGCCTGTTTAGGCCATGATCCATAAACTGCACAAATGAAATAAGTGATAACATTGACCAAAAGTGGTGGAAACATAAAGTCATGCCAAACTTTTTTTGTACTACAAGACTACAAGTCTCAACCTTCCTTAAAAAATGCCTTAGGCATTGCTTTTCTTAAACAACCTTCCTCTTGTCTACCCGCATCAAGATGGATGTTTTCTCCTTGTTCTTAAGGCACACTTTCCCTCTAACCAAGAGTCTTGTAATATGACTTCATAACCTACTGCATGAGGAGATCTCCACTGGTATTTGTGTTGAGTAGCATAAAATGACAATTCAAACAGAGGTATTTGAAAATTCCTGAACAGTAGATTTGTTTGGTTTTGAAGCAGATCCAAAAACAGATAACAGTGTTACCATTTAGATGAGTAGTGAAGATGCTACAGTAATGGAATGAGGGTAAGCTATGAAAGAAGTAAGCAATTTGCAATATTTTTTCTTTGTTTTTCAGATGAGACAACAAGGAAGATGGAATGAAACATGCTTCCATAAGTAATTACTCCACTATTTTCAAACAACACATTATTTTTCGTACATGCATATTTACATAAAAAGGAAGACTAGAGATTCGAAGCACTATTTTAAGCTCTATTTCCTTACATGTTTTCATTAACATATGCAGTAAAGAAGTAATCTTTCTCTGTGGAATTGCTAGGTTTACGTTCTAGTTATGCTTAGCAGAATAGGTAGGAACTCCTAGTTACGGCTGTAGTTGGTGATATACATTATTGAAAACAGGATGCCATGCAAATACCATATTATGTCTTGATAGAGTTAAGTATATAATGTTTTTAGGTATCCAGAAGTAAAACCAACACAAAACCCAAAGCAGTTCACTGTTGCACATATCAGGCTCTAAGTCAAACTCTTTAATAAAAATCTAATCACGTTTAAAGACTTGAACCATGATTCAGATGGTTGAAACTCCTCCATGAACGTCACTTAGTGTCACTTTAGCTACCTTTGGAAAAGCAGATTATCTCTGTCTTCATACCTTGGTGTTACAAAGACTACCTTTCCAAAAGTCTTTCATGGGGTATTCTGCTGCTATTATGTTAATATCATTGAAAGATGTACAGTACAAACTAAAAATGAGTACGCCTTCTTTGCCTATTACTGTAGTATGGCCACTATGAATGTGGGGATGTAACTCCATCTGGAGGGATGGGTTTCTGTCACCATGTTCTTCCCAGGCTATGACTACAGTAAAAAGGCTGCCAGAGCACCTGAGCTTGTCTCTTGCCAACCATCTTGCTAGAGGTTTGTCTCTCCCATATGGATATTTCTGAGGCCTCTGATATTAGATGCCTACAGTACAGTAAGAGAACGTGCTCGCCTCCTCTATTGTGCTTCTGTTCCATGTTGGCAGTGGAAATAATGCATTGTCCCTCCTCACAGAGGTGTCAAGAGGAGGTCTGATGGACTGAGAGAGTTACTAGAGAAACATTGAAGCATCTAAAACAGACAATTGACCCAAGGTAGAGGAGCGTTCCAGTTAGAAAGTAAGAACTTTATTTTGTGCTTAATTATAGAAATGACAGAGTATGAGGACTATCGTACTTTGAAAGTATGTTTTAGAATATTTGAAAATAAAAGCTAAATGTTTTCCCCAAATAAAAGCTGTGAGTAGATAGATTACTTTTGTTGTAAATGATGGCCTGTGAATGTAAAGAAACACTAAAACATGAAGATATGCACTATAACTTGAGAGACATTGTGATGAGGGTCTTTAGCATTTCCACTCTCAAGGGCAAAGGAAGGGGTCAGATAGGCAAGTAATTCATTGCTGTTAAAATGCAAATCAGTCTATGCTTATGCACTAAGACAATCTTGATCCTGGGGCTGTACCTTGCTTATCTGACATGTGGCAGCAGTGTCCCAAGTACTCTGGGAAGGATGCTGCAGGACTGGATTAGTTTGTAAAAGGAAATTTGTAAAGATTATGGATAGAAAAAACAATGTTTTATGTGATGTCTGGGCACTGTGAGAAATTCAAGTGGTGGTATTAACATCGTCTTAAGCAGGACAAGGTTGATTGCTTTCCTTATCTATCATTTTCACTCTGGGACAATATTGTTATCATCTTAGCAGTAGAAAGACGATCTCTTTTTTTAATACATTTTAATAACAGCCTTGTCTCTTTTCCCTACAGTATGAACACACAATTCCTCTCTATCCTCTTTGGCTGCAATCCCAGAAGACATCATATTAAACCTGGCAACCCAGGTTACAGGCACAAAAGCCACTGTTGAAGCCTACATGGCAGTCCCAACCCAGCACAATGAAGCACAGCCACCAAATCCTGCAGGCCCTGGTGCCTCCTCACCTTTTTGGTGAAGAGAGAGATCTTCTTGGCGGAGAGCTTCTTGGTGTCCAGTAACACTGGCAGCTGACAGTGGGCAACTGCAGGTAGATTTCTTAAACAAAGGTTGTTTGAGATCGGTCCTTTCTTTTGACTTGAGAGGTCTCTGGACACATTCTGTGTGGCTCACCTCTGCACTTTGTCTCATTGAAATAAGACAGATTTTTTTTCTGTTGGGAATGGTAGCGGCCAGACTTTTACCACAGCTGGAAATAGTGGCCTGGCTTCAGTGTTCATCTCTGCATCTCTGCCTCTTATGGTGCCAAAATATACCAGAAAATATCTTCTGAACTCTTCAACTGGAGTAATTAAAGGCAAATTTTCAGACATCTAGGGTACTAGCATGTGGGATCCTTTGGGAAGCTGCCCTTGGAGGCATTTAATGCATTTATCTTAGGGCACAAAAGCTCTCAATTCTGATATGCAAGAAGTCAGGCATGGGAAGCAGCTGATCAGCTTGGCTTATTCAAGATCTCTTAGCAGAACTAAGATACAAAACCAAAATGCATCGGTAGTGGAGGCAGGGATATTCCTCCTGGGAGGATTATAGAGATATGGCCCAGGAGTGCAGAGAGTGGAACAGGAAAGCAAAGGCACAGCTGGAGTTGAGCTTGGATAGAGATGTAAAAAATACCAAGAAAGGTTTCTTCAAACACATAGATCAACAAAGGAAGATAAAGGAAACTACGCCCTCTCTTATGAGTGAAATGAGAGATCTGGCTACAATGGACGTGGAGAAGGCTGTAAATTCTCTGCATTGCTATATTTTCAGCCATGTGGAGACTGCTTACATAGGGTTATACATACTCAACATTTCCTGTAAAATGTCCAGCAGAATTGTGTTTGAACGACAGACGCTTTTGGGACATGCAGTACTGAGAGAATGTACTGACTGTACCGGATGGGAGAGGTAGAGTACTATCTGAGAATTAGGTAGTTCTTAAATAATAAAGACTTGTTAAAGCAAGTCTTGTCCTACTGCTTTTTGAAAAACAAAACTCTTCACTCCAAAATGTGAAAGCAGTACATGGAAGATCTGCAGTGTGGTTCTAGATATACAGTAAAGTCTGCCTTTGCTTTAGAAAACACACAGGCAAATCTTCAACATAGTCCTCATCAAATAGATCTATCTCAGACTTTTGACCTCCAATTTTCCAACAGTCTGTTCAGCCTGAGAGCAGAGCAGCATGGCCATAAACCATGCAGGCACGGCGTCCAGGCTTTTGTGAGTGCATACTGCACACGGCAAGGCTTCTGCCACAGCTTTATTCAAGCACAGAGAGACAGCAGCTGCCTGAGCAAGAGCTCTCTGTATGTCAGAAGCGCTTCTACTGAAGTAATCCACTGATTGTATTGCTTGTGCTTGACATCTATGAAATGAAATTTGGCTGTGTGATGCACATACTTACACATTACCTGTTTCTTACACCCAGTAAATGCCTTTGGGAAGAAGTGAAACCCAAAATGTAGAGCAAGATGAAATTTGAGATCGGACAGGTGAATTAACCTCTTTGTGAAACCATTCAGAAATCCATTACTTTTATCCAAAAGCTTCTCTGTAGACAGCAAAATAATGACATGGAAGGTGTCTTTTTTTCCCAGGGTGCATGGGCATTTCTTTAAAGGTGACCCAGAGATATCTTAGGACTTTGAGCATCGGTTATCCATTCATTTTGATGGCCTTCAGGCAGTTAAACACGTCAAAGGCCTCACAAGACTGTGGTGGTCATTTAGGCCATAATATCTCTATTGAAATAGTTTCCCAAATAAGATCTTGGTAGCAGCCATTTTGGGAGGAACTACTTGAAAGAAGTAGTGAAATGAAAGAAGATAAAAGTAGTTTTTGTGAGAAGCTCTGTGCAAATTCTTAGGTCAGTATGATTAATCTGGGTGTATGTTGCATTTAGCCTGTTTGAATTGTTTTTCTCTGAGAAGATAAATATGGATTTTTTTAATCTGCAAGGAATTACCACTTCCAAGGACAGACAACAAGGATGCTGCTGGTGGGCGATGAACTGCTGCACCAAGCTGGCTGTTGCGCTTGCCTAAGTAAGAGGACACAGGAAGAGAGAGGTCTCCACATGTCACCAGTATTTCAAAGGGACTGTCATGGCAGTAAAGTCACAAACAGCCTATTTGCAGCACATTTCTGATTTGCTCCTGGGTTTCAGATGATTGTGATCAAAGTGTTGTCAGAAAGCATGTCTGAAAGCATTCACACAGCCATTCCTTCTGTCTTCTACTCTGTCTTCTGCCCTTCAGTTGCACCTAATGTTCTTCTTACAGATGCCATCTAGCCTGTTTTTAATGACTTCCCCTAGTGGAGATATCACTCTCAAACGTCTAATATAACAATGCTGCAAGTTAAAACTGTTGCTTATTTCTCTTTGTCTTGGGAGAACATCACAGTCTGTTTGCTTATGCAGGAAATTTTGTCTAGATGAATCCTATTTCCTTGCCTCACCTGTAAGAATGCCCTGCTCCTTTCACTCTTGCCTTTTAGATGACATATGCAGAAGTGCTGAAGGTATGTCTGTCTCTCTAGTGCAGTCCTGAAACACATTTGGTCCTGTTACATGCCCCAAATAGGAAATGTAGAACTCATTACATACACTGTATGATGGAGCAATGCAGTGCTGTTTCTGCACAGGTCACACAGGGGCTGTACCTGTCTCAGGGTGTTTGACTTGCTGCAAATGAGATGTGCATTTGTGAGGGCCGTGGATAAAGTCAGCCATCCATTTTCAATTCCAATCCAGCAGTCTGAGACACTGATATCTGCCAAGACTGAGGCAGCTGTGAACATATGCGTAGATGCAACATGGCCAACGTTAGAGCAGAAACTTTTGTAAGAAACTTTCTTAAATATAAGTTGGAAAATCTCCAGCTCCCCTCCCTATCTAGGTTTAAGCCCAAGGGTGTTTTCTCCACGCTGGAATGAAGCTGAATAGGCCAAAGACTTGGGCTGGAGCACGTGAGAAGCTCTTTACACATGAAGTGGTGGTCTCTCAGTCTACGCAAGTGCCTGAGTATGGGGAAGGCTAGGGGAAGACATGCCTGCAACTCATACCAGTCACACCAGTCTGGCTCTAAAGAGCTAGCTGGGACATGGATGGCACATGACACTGTAGCTGCAGCAGCCAGGAGCTGGTACATGGAGGCTGCACCCAGCCTGGCTCCTGGTAGTGCCTGTCATTGCTGACAGAGTAGGACACTTTTGCTGTAGACGTTCAGACACTTCGGCAGGTTTCCATCTTCCTTACATTTTCCTTCCTCCAGGAAGACAAAAAGATGGTGAATGTGATTTTATTGCACAGTAACAAAAGAGTATTCTGACAAGAAATATATTACAAAAAATACAGAAAATGGAATGAAGACAGACATTGATTTGCATTTTCTGGTGATATAGAAATTATAATTATTGATCTGTTGAATGTGAACTGTCCTTTTTATTACAATTACCTTTTTCTTAGCTCTGCCAAGTCTACAAGGCTGTATTTGCAAGCAAAAGTGAGCAGGTAAGGAAACATTTTTAAATTTTTTTGGTAAGTTTTAATCAGCTTTTTTAGGCTGTTTTTATGATATTCTTTCCACAGTCATCAGCAAGCTTTGATTGAGATGCACAGAGAGAAAAGGCATTCAGACAAAAGCATATACTGCATGTGTCATATATTTTGATATAAATGCTGTCTTACAGTTATATAGTTGACAATAACCACTGCCAAAGCATACCCTCTATCTCACGTATCAAATTAGAAGACAAAGCCGAACAAAGAAAGTACTTCTTCATTTTCTGCACTCCTTTCTGAGTTTTAATTAGACTTGTCATGATGTAGATGGTCAAATATGATCATATTTAACTCACTCAGCTCAGCTTCATCAGACTTGGATTAGTAAGTAGTCACAAAAATGGATAGAAGACTTAGCACAACTTAAAGACGAACAGGCTAGTTCTCACTGAAATCAGCTACATTTTCAGGCTGCCTGCAGACAGAGGCAGACACTTTGACATTAATTTAGAATCCAAAAACAGTAAAGTTGGAAGTGTAATGCAATTATAGGTATCACTACATTCTCATTTCTCTCCTGATGCCACTTCAGAAAGCAGAAGAAGGACTCTAGACATAGGTCTAGACCACACATGCATAATACAGAGAAAGAAATCACGTTTAGGAACACACCAAACACTTCATTGTAACAACATGGTCTGTGGACTCTAAACTGGAGCTCGGAGATAATTAGCATGTATAAATCTCAGCCACCCATGGAACAACAGTGGTCTATTTCTTCACAGGTGACACAGCTTTGTTAACTCTCTTTTCTGAACTCAACATTAGCAAATTTGTCTTCATTTTTTTTTTCTGTTTTTCTTTTACGGCAGTTGAGCCCTGACATCTCTGTGCATGCTACCACCTCCCCAAATTCTCTGCAATGTCTAGAATCCTTTTTTTTCTAGCCATAACTCCTGTTGTAGGGTATATGCACTAGTAGCAAAGCAACCACAATTATTGAATCAATATGAGATTTGAGATAATTCACCGATCCTGTTAGACTACATTTGCTAGCTAGAAATGCTGCTTGCTGAGAGAGACCATAGCTATTTGCTCATGCACAAAGACAAACCAAAAACTTCTATTGGAAATATATCTGAGTTCTGGAGTGAATTCCTGTCCAAGGACAAAGAAAATATCTGAGAGGCTGAAACACTTGGTTTCAAATCTCTGCTCATTTTAGCACAATCTGAGAATGTGAACCAAAACATCATGCTTTTGAGATAACTGGGCACCAACCACCTGAAAGCAGAGTTCTTTCCATAAAGAACTACAAAAAACATGGTTTGAACAACTCACTTTCAAATTTAGGTGCAGCTGATCTGACCACCCTCACATACATTGCTCTAATCGTATCACCAGACTTGGAACAAGATGAACTTATTTGTGCAGTGGTTGCAAAACAATAAACCAAACGATACGTTCAAAGTATTTCCTAGCTGGCTTTCTTGTACAGCTGTGGGTTAAACTTTCCCAAGCCCTTCAAGCAGCTGTCACAGGAGCAAATCTACCAGCAATAAGTAACAGCAAAAGCCAACACAGCACACAGGATCCAGCCCCAACATAGCCAAACCCCAGTGGTTCAGCAGCCCAGTGGAGAGCAGTGAAAGCTGCAACCGTTGTGGCCAGCAATGACCTCAGGGAAAACAGAGTCAGCAAAACTGCCACCCCAGCCACCCCTTAACCGAAACCAGAATCCCCTGGAACCATCCCTATGGTTTGCAGAGGCAGCAAATGGCAGGAACGTGCATGGCACTGCTGCTGCACAACCCTTTTGTGGAGGGATGGGTTGGACTTGAAATCTTTATTGTCCCCCAGCAGCAGGTGAGGTACCTGGCATTTAGGGGAAGGGTGATGAGAAGGAAAATCCCTTTGCTGCTCTTACAGGGTTTGAAGACAGGAATGAAGAGGATCCTCTCATGTTGACAGATAGTTGGTGTCGATCAGTCTGTCACTGAAACTTTGTCCTCTCACCCTGGCCACCTAGGGTCAGGCCATGCCCTGCCTGCAGGGCATTGCTCCAGCTCCAGGCCTGATGCAGCAGGCTGACCCAGAACTGGGCTTCCTCAGCTCTAGACACGACCTCCCTCTAGCGGAAGATCAGGCGGCTGTTTCCCTGCAGATGCATGGTCCAGCTGCATGTGGCTCAGGTTCAGCCTGTCATTTTGCTGCGTTCACATTGCTCTAGAGAGGAAAAACAAGGGAAATTCCAGGGAAATTTCCCTGGAGGTACTGGAAAATTTTCCTGAAGCTACTCTATTTTCCAGCCTGATTATGCATAACCTCACAACAAGAAGAACAAATTCAGCATTTTGATTAAGCAGCGGCCTGCCCAGCAGCTCCATGCATGGGACAGATCTTGTAAGGCAAGGACCCTGTCAGCATACAGTGAGGAAGCCAGGTTTCTCCCCAAACCTCGTTCAAGCAAGGTGAGGCTGTAAGAATATCTCCCTTGCTTGTGCTAGCTCTTACTGAACTTTGATAAAGCATAAAATCGACGGCACCAAGTGATCTCCTCTGTCTTGCAGGTGTATATTCCACATGGCAATGCACAATTCTCATTTCAGCAGTAGCCACAATGCTGTCTGTAGGTAAGCCCTCCATCTCAGGAGCACAGCAAGTGTGGAGAAAAGGGGAGAGTGACTCTAACAGACCATGCTCCCTAGTACTTCATGGCAGGAGCTAGCTTGATTTCTTTGTAAAATGAGGTTGGGGTACAAGAGGAGTCCCTGCTGTTTGCCTGACACTGATCTTTCATGTATATAATTTGTCTATTTCTCTTTTGTGCACAGGTTTACGACCAAGGAGTCTTCCTGCCACAGCTGAACACATTCTCAGGTGTAAGAGGCTTTCTCTTAAAGGCAATTCTATCAGTACTGAAAACAGTCTGAGTTTAAAGCAAAACCATTTAGGGGCTAATTTAATGCCTATGACCCCTGAGTCATTGGGCTTGTGTACTTGGCTGAATGGAAAAGTGGCTTTTGGTGGCACAGGTAATTGTCCACAAGGACATGGGAACAAAGCTGCCAGGTCCTCTTGCACAGCCTGCCAAAAAGCTGTCAAGTGATAATGAATTCTGTCTCTGACAACCTGACCTTGAGATAGGTGTCTCTCTAATTGATCATCCTGAGAGTTTTCCCCAGACAAGGAGTTATCTAAGAGCTCCCCATCTGAGACTGCTTGAATTCACTGGGTTGTTCCTGGTGCAGCATCCTTTGGATCCACTATGCTCCAGAGAAAGCACAGTCCTTCCTCCTTTAAAAGTTGTTGTATTTGGATTTCTGATGGCAGAATAGATAGAAGATGTCTTTTCCTCCAGCCTTAAGCAGAATCTGTATTCCAGAATGACACAGAGGTCTCTGAGAAGTCTGTTTTTGTTTTGAAAGACCTCCCATGCACCTCCCATCACCTTTGCTGTAAAGGAAAAAACACAATTCTGAGACTCTGCACTGCTTATTGAGGTATTGAGGCCAAAGTGCCCCAATCCAAGCACCCAGACAGGCTCTCCCATCTGCCTATGAGTCAATTTTGAATTTACGGCATCTCATGCTGTTGTACAGAGCTGTAGGAGTTGGGTGGAGGCTATGCCTTAGCTCTGCACTTTCTCTCACATGGCATCTTGTCTTACATGGTGTTCAGATATCACCTATTGCCAACAAATACATCTGATTCTGGAAGCAAACTTCTCAAGCCTTCTAAGTGAGAGTCCCCTGTGCAGTACTGGCTGCAGAGTTAGGAAGGAGGCTTGCTGAGTGCTCCTAAGCCATTTGTCTCCTAGATAGAAGAAGACACATAATCAGGTGTTACGTTTCATTTGGTAGAAACCGATTACCTGTTCGCTGTAGAGGGCCTTCGATACACTTTGACAGTGCTGGTGTCCTCAGAGCATTTCCTTTCTCTTTTCCCAAGTGAATGCCTCTCCCTTCACTCCCTTAAGTATGTATGATGTCTTCTTTTAAGTTAGGGAACAGCAGTGCTTTGGTAGGCTCTCATCTTTAAGAAGCAAAAAAGGGTTGCATTTTGAAGCAAGTTTGAGTGGTCGAGCTCAGATCCACCACACCCAGGTGAAGTTCTGGGTCTACAGAAATTTCTTCCTGACTTCTCTGGCTGTCCAACACATGAAATACGTTTATCATTTGCTATGAGTGTCAATCCACAGCCTCTGCAGTGTTGCCAGTGATCAGTTTTATCACATAATTTCTGATAGGAGCTGTTATGTAAAATCCCTATTCCTACAGTCAGGCAATTATGAGAAACTTCAGCTTCTGTGGATGATCTCAATTTTTTGGTGCATCCAATTTTCCACACAGAGCCCCCACAGTTTATTGATATCCTGGATATTAAGCTGTTTATGGAGCAATGATTGTCTTGGCTGGATAGTATTGTGTGACTCCCAGCCTAGGAAGTCATCTCCCTGAACCCCCATTTAGTTGCATCAGAAGAACATTGATTCGGTTCTGCCTTTCATACCTAAGATAGAACAGCCTTGTTTTATCTTAAACAAGAAACATGAAGAGACACAATAGAGATTTTATTTTCAGTTTTCATTATGGCCTGGCCAGCTAGTTCAACACTGACTCTGAGACAGTGAGACAGGAAAAACATGAGAAGCAAATCCTATTTCCAGAGTTTTAATTATGCCATTTGCCAAGATATTTGAGCTTAAAAGGCAGGTTGCCCAACCTTCTTTGGAACCAGGCTGCTCCCATTGTTCTCAGCATGTTCTGGGGAAGTTTTCCTTGTACAGAACAGGGCTGGGATGTAGAGATTCCTTTACTGTTCCCGGACTGGGTGGAGTGATTTGCTATTGTTCTTTAGTGAGAGGCAAGGGGCTTCAACCAGCCTGGTCAGACTGCTGGCTCCACCAGCGCATTGTGCATCTAGCATAAGCTAGCATGCCCACAGGGCACAACATTGCAGTATACTAAGATTTTCTTTGGTGCCTCAAACAGCCTTGCTTCGAAATCACTTGATGCATGCAGCCCAGGAGCTGGTGTTTTTGGCACAAAGCGTTGTGCAGACATGCAACCTGCCTATTTTATTTCTCAGCACTAGGCTTCCTGGCACCAGCATACATCAGCATGCTTGCATCTCCCTGCACTACTTGCCTACCTCTGCGTCCCACTGTGCTTGCAGCAGCTTTCCGATTTTTCCATGGCTGAAAACAAATGCCATGTGCAGGATCTTTCCCAGAGCTCTTTCCCAAGGCTCATGGCTATGAAGAACCTTTGCCCAGTAAAGTCACAATCCTAAGTATCTAAAACACTTTTAAAACATGAATGCAAAAGGAGCTGGGGGAACACGTGAATCTATGGTGGCAGATTGCAAATGCCTTGTTTTCCTTTTCTTTCATCAGAATGTTTATTTTGGATAATCTTTCAAAGACTTGGTGGCAAGTCCCCACATCATTCTGAGGAGAAGTTTGAATGTTACACACCCAAGCCTAAGAAAGAGGCTCCATGAGCAGAAACTCCTGCTGCAGATCTTGCTGTGAATTCCTCCAGCACCATCACCGGCGGCACAGACTCCATCCCCAGCCCAGAACGGAGGAACCACCACCCATCCTGAGACAGATGCCCAGAGCATGAGCAAGCTTCCTGAGGCTGCAGTGGTTCTTTCTCCTACAGTGAATGTCTTCATCCAAGGGGAGCCTGACAAGGCTGTGACACCACAAAATGACCCGGGCTGAGCTGGTCTCTGGAGCAACAGATCAAGGCTTTAAGCCACCCACAGCTTTCCTGCGGTATGTGTCTGGCCACAGAAAGCAGTCCTGTGGCTAGAGAAGACAGCCCCATCAAGGAAGTACAAAGAAAAGTACCATTCAATAACCTCTTGAGGCACCCGGAAAGCTCAGTGTATCATGAAGCTCATGGATATGGGAAAAGTTCCCTCCTTCCATCCAGTCCAGGAAGAAGCCTCCTGAGTGGCAGCACCATCCACTTGTCTTCTCACAGCACTTATGGCCTGTTTGGGTGGGGAGGGAGATTTCAGCAGCCAGGGAACCATCAGACCAAACAGACAGCACCCTTTTCCTCATGGTCCCAGGGAAAATACGCTGTCTCACAGACACAGCAAAAGCAGCCACAAACAAAGCATCTTCCCTCCTGAAAGCAATTCCCCAGACCTTGTTCTCATCCCAGAGAGCAAAAGGAAACAGTATACCTCCCAAGGGAAAATGGTGGTGTCCCAGTTTCAGCATACAGCCAGCCAACCAGCCAAATCCCAAAGGCTGATGCCGAGAGCCATCGATTTGAGGAAGGAACTGGTCTGTATGGCAGCAAGAACACAGATAATAGAATCATAGAATCATAGAATGGTTCAGGTTGGAAGGGACCTTAGAGATCATCTTGTTCCAACCCCCCTGCCATGGGCAAGGACATCTCCCACTAGACCAGGTTGCCCAGAGCCTCATCCAGCCTGGCTTTGAATACTTCCAGGGAGGGGGCATCAACGACTTCTCTGGGCAACCTGTTCCAGTGTCTCACCACCCTCACAGTGAAGAATTTCTTCCTTATATCTAGTCTAAATCTACCCTCTTCCAGTTTATAACCATTACCCCTTGTTCTGTCATTATCTATCCTTGTAAAAAGCTCCTCCCCAGCTTTCCTGTAGGCCCCCTTCAGGTACTGGAAGGCTGCTATCAGGTCCCCCCGCAGCCTTCTCTTCTCCAGGCTGAAAAGTCCTAACTCTCTCAGCCTGTCCTCATAGGGGAGGTGCTCCAGCCCTCTGATCATCCTTGTGGCCCTCCTCTGGACCCGCTNCTGCCCAGGTCCCTCTGGATGGCATCCCTTCCCTCTGGCGTGTCGACTGCACCACACAGCTTGGCATCATCTGCAAACTTGCTGAGGGTGCACTCGATCCCACTGTCCATGTCACCGACAAAGATGTTAAACAGCACTGGTCCCAGTACCGATCCCTGAGGAACACCACTCGTCACTGGTCTCCATTCAGACATGGAGCCATTGACCGCCACTCTCTGAGTGCGGCCATCCAGCCAGTTCCTTATCCAGCGAGTGGTTCGTCCATCAAACCCATATTTATCCAGTTTATCAACCAGGATGCTGTGCGGGACAGTGTCAAACGCCTTGCACAAGTCCAGGTAGATGACGTTGGTTGTTCTCCCTTTATCCACTGTTGCTGTGTAGCCCTTCATACCCTGAAAGGCAACATCTTCCTTCGTCATGATGTGCAACTTGGGGCAATCAGGAGAACACTGCCTGTTTCATAATGAGACAGGCATCATGGCAGGAATCCACACTATGTTCATTAAGCTCCTCATTTGGTCCCTATCCAGAAAGAGATCCTTATGTTCAGAGGGAAAACACATCTTTTCCAAGAGACAATGTATGGGACAGTGTCCCCTTCTGAGCCCAACAAGGTTGTGCAGAAACCCCTCCTATCTTCTCACTTCAAGTCAGAGGCAGTGGAACTGCTGCTTCTCGGCAAAGAACACATCCAGGCAATTGTCATCAGATCGTGAGCTCAGCCCAACCAGACAGTAAGAAACTCCCCAACACATCCCTAATAATCCATCCCTTCAGCAAGTCTATTTCCAACGTCCAACATAGAACCCATCAAACAAAATAGAGGAAGCATTCTCTATAATAAGATGATTTCATGGATTCCACTTTAAGCCATAATCACTCCTAAGCCTTTGGGAAATAATCAGTATTATTCTAAGGGACAGGCCATTGCCCCACTAGGAAACTGCTGGGATCGGGAAGAAGATTCTCTTAGAATCTCTTCAATCACTTTTCTCAGAAAAACAAATTGCAGTATTCTGTACTACAATCCTGGGAGCAGGAAACACCTTTCACAATTTGCCAAGAAAAAAAAAAATCCCTCATTTCAGAGGATACCTGATGGGATTGAGAGGAAAACCAGGGTACCAGGAAAAATTGACTTCCCAATGTTCAGATGGCCATTTTCAGGTCTGAGATCATCAGAACTTGCCTGGGCTTATATGCTGTGCAGAGAGTGACGACGATGGAAGATTGCCCAGTTTACCTTTCCTTGTTCAAAGCCTTTACATGGAAACAAAAGCTTCCTGAAGGCAGTCACTTCAAGCATGCTAGACATGTTGCCTACCTAGTAGCCAGAGGTGCTTGAACTAAACTCCAGTCCAGGAGAAGGCTTTGGTATCTTTGATGAAAAAACAATCATTCCCAAGAGAACCTCACGAGATTCAACAAATCCGAGTGCAAGGTCTTGCACATGGGTCACAGCAACTCCCACTATCAATACAAGCTAGGGGATGAAAGGATAGAGCACAGCCCTGCTGAAAGGACTAGGAGGATGCAAGGATACTGGTGGATGGCAAGCTGGATGTGAGCCAGCAATGTGCCCTCACAGCCCAGAAAGCCAACCATATCCTGGGCCACATCAAAAGTAGTGTGGCCAGCAGGTCAAGGGAAGTGATCCTGCCTCTGTGCTCTGCGCTGTGAGACTTCACCTGGAGCACTGTGTCCAGATGTGGACTCCTCAGCACAGGAGAGACATGGACCTGTTGGAGAGCATCCAGAGGAGAGCCACAAAAATGATCCAAGAGATGGATCATTTGGGGGTTGAACTAGATGATCTCCAGAGCTCTCTTCCAACCCCTACAATTCTTTGATTCTGTGGTGGAACACCTCCCAAGTGAGGACGGGCTGAGAGAGCTGGGGCTATTCAGCCTGGAGAAGTCTCTGGGGAGACCTGATAGCCTTTCAATACTTAAAGGGGGGCTATAAGAATGAGAGGCACAGACTCTTTAGCAGGCTGTGTGGTGATAGGACAAGGGGAAATGGTTTCAGACTAAAAGAGGGGAGATTTAGATTGGATATAAGGAAAAGGTTTTTTTATAATGAGGGCAGTGAAGCACTGGAATAGGTTTCCCAGAGATGTGGAGATGCCCCACCCCTGGAGACATTCAAGGTCAGAGGGGCCTCTGAGCAACCTGATCTAGCTATAGGTGTCCCTGTTCACTGCAGAGGAGTTGGACTAGATTGCCTTTTAAAGGTCCCTTCCACTTCAAACTATTGCATGATTCTACAATTCTATGATAGGACCACATCATGCTCAAAAAAGAGATCAGCAGAAGATGCCTGAGTCTTGCCCAGAAGCATGGCCAGATCCACACAGAAATGCCCATTACTGTGAGAGCAATACAAGAAGTGATAGCCTTGGCACATCCACAGTTCTGCCCAAGTCCAAAGGAACTAACCAATTCAAAGAGAGAACTGCTTCTAAGGTCACTTCCCCTTGCTAAAGAAGAGCTTGAGCCAGAAGGAAACAGAACTGCAGATCTGGTTAATGAAGTTGGTCTGGCAGGAGAGTATGTAGTTTAAGGCTTCAGCAGACTATGATGTTTCAGCCGAGTGCTGAAGTGGTAAATTTTCCAGCACTGGAGCACCATCTGGTGACAAGAAAGAGGGATAGGTTTCTGCAGACCTGATAACGTCTGTGGAGAAACCCGATCTTTTTCTCTTTGATCAAGACGTTGTCCAGGCAACCAAGTACTGGAACCTCCAGCAGAGAATATCCATCCTCCCTTGGCTCTCTAGCAGGAAATGTGACAAAAAATCCAGAGGAGAGGAGTCTTTAGCGAGTACTGATGCAAAACCATTGCATGTCTTTAAATTGCATGTAACAAGGAGCAAGCACAAGAATATAACTTAGCATACACAGAAGTTATTCTGCAAGCCTCAATGTCATTAGGAGTACAGAAGAAAAGACAGCGTGCACCAGAAAGAGTGAGTATGTGCTCAAATGGCTTGCAGTTTCCACAGCTGTACTAGTCTGACAGTTTTCAACAGGAGTACATCCCCCTTGCATGAGTTTTCACCATCCTTTAAAATTCATCAGGACTTTTAGGCTTGTAAAGCATCAATATTGGCTTTGTATAAGGAACTCAGTTTAATTTTTTTTAATTTTTTAAATCCATTTAGGTTATTAGCATTACTTGGTTTAAAGCAACTGTTTCCTGTGTGCCCTTTTTCTGGAAGGACATATTCACCTGGAACCATAGTGCACCAGACCATATTCTGCACTTTCATGCCAGGATATGTTCAGACCTTTCTTTTTTTTTTTTTGTTTCCGGTGGAAGAGAAACAGATCTCTCAGTTGTTCAAAGGGCTCTCCTCTCACTCCTTTGTCTTCAATTCAGCTCAGAAAGCTCACATAACACATGAACTGATCATAACAAAGTCTGTAGGAAATCAGTATCTGGCTTGCACAGGTCACCATTAAAGCGGCTAGAATTTGATTCTGTTTCCTAGATGGAGGCCTACTCCATTTGTCCTAGCATTACTAGTGAGGCAAAGCTTACCTCTGCGCACAGCTGTCTCATTATTCTGGGTGTCCTGCTAATAAGGCTTCCTGCTGAATGCCCAATACCTTCTTTTACTAACTCCTCTTTGAGACAGGATGCTGTATAGCTGCTGTCAGAGCCTTAAAGTTGGAGGCACAACTCACTGACCACATTATCAGCGAAAATGGTCATCGCTGCACGTAACATTCACTGTTTTTTTTTTTT
>WBMW01005315.1:607832-714917 GCA_013396635.1 Penelope pileata
TGACCTATCCTCCAAGCTGGCTTCATAAAAGTCTGCAAAGCTGGCTATTCAAGTGGTCTATTGGGATGCAAACTTGGCTGCTTTTAGAGTAGCACAATATATGATAACCCATACCTCCAAACTGAGAAACACAGCAGCATGTAGCATTTGAGAACAGCACCAGTATTTTTTATAAAGAGGATTTCTGTTAGTTGTAGGGTTGACTCTATGAACTTAGTGTTGCAAGGCAGCTGTTGCCTGACCTTTGACTGCAGTTTAGATTTCTAGGGTGAAAGTGAACAAATGCCAAACAAAACTTCCAAACACCTGCTGCATCAGGAATTGAAGCACTTCCTTGGAAATGAGTGTTTCATGCTGTGCTCAGATTTGCAGCTTAGCATACTAAAGTCACTTTTGCAAACAATGCTGTTAATTGTGTGTGGATGTACTAGTGATTTGGTAGTTTGTACCACAGCTATCAATATCAACAATCCATAACACAAGCAGCTTAAATTTCTCTGGCATTTCCCTCTGCTTCAACTTCTGTCAATATTTCTCCATTGCAAAAACTCTTTATTCAAGGATGCTTCTTAAATCAATGTTGTAGTTGGAAAGGGTTTGTGCAGAACAGTGAAATCTTTTCTCATTAACTAGCATTTACCTTTGCTCTCATTAAGTGATGTACTGATCCTGTACCTTCTCCTGAACAGGATGGCCGGAGCCACATTAGACAGTCTAGCTAAAGGAGATCCAAACAGAGGCTCATGGATCCCACCCTACATTTGAAGAAGTTTCCTTGTTACAATCAAAGCTGTCATTTCTTGTCATGTGCCCTTGAGGATTAGGAGGTAGGGGACCTCAGGACCGAGAGTATACTCCAGACAGAGCACCCAGTGTGACGTGTAGGTCAGTGGGTGCTTGATTCTGATTTTCTTTTTCACTTTATGTGGTGCAAGCTTTAACATGACTGTAGCAGGAGGAGCATGATCCAAGTCTGCCAGAGCTGGTAAGCTGTCACTGTTGAACACTATGTCCCCACATGCCACTAACATTGCAAGTCTGCCTGGAAATTTCTCATGTTTATGCCACACTTAAATCCTGTTTAATCCTTCTGCTGAATCTCAGTGGAGGACTCAGTATGACTCTCAGTCCTCACGTACAGAGATGAGAGCAGAAGCATTAAGTTTTAAGTAGTTTACTGAGTAGAAAGGAGGTAGAGTTTGAAAATTAGGAGTGTTCTGTATCAGTAGGAGGAAGCAGTGCTTTGCACTGTGATGAGACACAGCTCTGTAAGCTGCTTCTCTGCAGAAAGGAACAGATTGGACTGTGAGTCACTCTGAAAGTACCACGATCCTTTTATATTCTCAGAGCAACAGGTCTTCCCCATATGAGTTGTGACGTCACTGAAAGTATATGATACAGAAAAAACTTCATTTTCCTTCTGCCATTCTCCCACTCGCCTGAAAACCAGACAGCACAATAAACCACTGCGGCAGATAAACACAACTTGGAATTCTATTTAGAGGCTAAATGCACTCATATTCCAAAGCATTTGGCAAAGTACAGGAAAGGAAACAAATCCAAGCTTCTTTCCTACATCTCTCCTAGCGATTGCCTGCTGTTACATCTCCCTTTCCCCCAGCCACTTCACTGGGTGAGGCGGAGTGATGACTGAATATGATGAGCAGGAATCCTGGCAAACTTTCTTCTGAATGCTGAAATTGCACTGAGGTAGGCTGGTAAATATCACCCCATCTTGGTTTACATGAAAAACGCTTAAAGGTAGGAAGGTTTTCAGCACACACCAGAGAAAACACTGAAGTTCCCATCCCCACATTCCTTTCTCCCAAGATTTGATAGCTGTTTTCTGATGCTGCAAGTTAACTCATCAAAGTAGCAGGGCAGTTATGAGGTAGCGCATCCTACATGAAGACAGATGAAAAATCTGAGCTGGATTCAAGGGTTGTTCCCAAAACAGCCGGAGTCAATGGCATTTGTGGAGGAAACGGGTACAAGCCAAACCAGAGAAATTTACAGGACACATAGACTTGCCAGGGTCCCTCTGCAGATGTCTGAAATGCCATCTGAAAAGCCACAAGTTAGGAATAGCCACCTTATAGTTCAAAGGCCTGTTTCCCACTGATTTTTATTTCTAAACAAAAAGATACTTAGCTCTAAGGGAGTCAGTCTGTTGGGCAAGTAGATACAACAACTCTCTTGGAAAACAGAGTGCAAATGAGAGAAAAACTGTTCACTGAACTACAAGGGCTTGCTATAAGTCTAACAAATATACTACAGAACATGCAGGACTTCTTGCAAAAAATTTTTACCCGAAGTTGTAAGGATTCTGTAAAAGAATCTTACCCAAGAACTAAAATACCCCTGAATTTGGTCATTTAGGACTGTATAGAGGAAGAAATCCTTGTGTAGAAAAAGACAGGTGTGAGATAAGCACATCACATTTGCATAAGCTGGACTGATAAGAAAGTCCCCCAAAATACTGATGCAGATAGACCAAAAAAAAAAAGAGCTATCTATGCCATCTATGGAACAACCACATCTGAGCACTGTTCGGTCAGCTCACTGGCAGGACAGTACAAGAAGCTGAGAAACTGAAATGTCCTTGGCTCTGTACAGCACTGCTCAGCAACAACTAAAACATTGGTGTGTTATCAACACTGTTTTTCTCCTAAAGCCAAAATATAGCATTATACCAGACACTATGAGGGTATAATCAGCTCTGTCCCAGCTGAAACCAGGACAGTGGCACAAGGACTTGTGTCACTGAAGTTCTGGCACGCAGCAGGGAACCTGTAAGAGCTTCTGTGTCTTAGCTCAAATCACATTGAACATTTTCCCCAAGTTTGGGGCAGCTTCTAACCATTAGTTATCACCAGAGCTAAAGCAGGAGACAGGAGGGAAGCATGCAGCAGGCTGTACCTATAAGGAGAATACTACAGAGGAATCCTGACATTTCCCATGCAGACTGCTCTTTGGATGATCTTGTGAGGCTATACAAGATGGGGGTCTCAACTGATTTTAGTTCCAGAGAGTGGTTAAGTCATGACTTCGGAATTGAGACATTAACTAATAAGTGAGGAGGAAAAATCTTTTGCTTTTCACTGCAATTTTATTAACAACATATTTTTTTTCCTCGCTGAAATTACCTTTGATTGTTTATGTAATTGTTATCAAGTGACCAGTAACTGACTGAAGAACAATAGTTTCTGTTCCTGTAACACAGGAATTCCAGAGCAATTCCTCTTTTTGGTAGTTCAGTCTTCATATTGGAAAATTATCACTCCTCAACTGTTTCTATGTCTCTCTCTGGCATTAAGAAAAAAAAAAAAAGCAAAAACTGATCTTGACATCTCTAATGAAATTTTTTTTTACAGCCATTCTGCCTCCACCTCTTCTCCTTGTTTACCTTCATGTGTTTTGGTACAGTCTGAAAAACTTTCCAAATCTACTCATATCAGAAAAACGTAGCTTTGTCTCCATAGTAAGTGTGATGTCAGATAGTATTACTGGAATACGTGATCAGCTCCAGTTGCAGAACAGTATGAGCTCATAAAATAAAATGCTTTTCCTCAATTGTTGGACACCAAGATAATATAAATTAGGCTGCTGTTAATCAAGGTCTTTTCTTTCAAGTTGTGTGCAATCAGCTCCTTGCACTACCAGTCACTTGAGGTTGGCAATTTTAAGTTACTGATTGCCAGCACAGCCTGATTTGCTCACTTGATTAAGGAAGTGCTGTGACACAATGCTGGAGGCAAAGTTTTGTCATTCTTTGTCCATCTTTGATGGTTGCCTGAAAGGATATAATAGCTTTTGTGGTAGAAAATTAGCCCTATCACAACGTTAGGCAATAGTAAGGTTTTTGATACATAGCAAAACGATGGTGCTGTAGGGTAGAAGAGATGGTCCATGGGGCTGTGGCTGTCCTGTGAGCAGGCAGTGTACTGGTGAACACTTCTCTAGACCTAGTCTGGCAAATGAAATTCCTGAACAATATCTTTGGTGTGATCATTTTGAGTAACTGTATTTTACTAAATTCCTTATCTTAAACTGTTTGTCCTTACTTCCCTCACAGTTCTATTCTGGAAAGCGCAATAGTGACTGGTAGAACTCCACAGTGACTGCATTTAGGGAGCCTGCTTTGGCAGGGGTGTTGGACTTGATGATCTCTAGAGATCCCTTTAATCCGTACAATTCTGTGATTCTGTGATTTCAGCTGCTCACCAGATGAAAATACCCTCAAGCACTGATGGTAAACATTTGAGTAATGTTGGCCAGAACTCTGAGCTCATGCTTGACTGTTGAGGTGCAAACAAACTAATCATATTTGGACAGAATCTTCTGTAGACCAGGAAAGTTGCAATTAAAAACAGACTCCTATATTCTCATCCATTAAGTCAGATCCCAAACACCGTATGACAAACACTTAGAAATTTTGTGAAAATTATGAATACAGTATGTGAAAGACTTTAGCAGTATTCCTCTCTGATTCTGTGATGGTCTTATGCTGCCGTTAGGTAATGGTAGCTCTGTTCAGCTCCGTTGCAGGCAAACTGCCTTTCCTATGCTTGGGTAAAGAGCTTGGAAACTAGAACAAGTGGATGGGCCAGGTGCAGGTTTCCTCCTTTCTGATACCCAGTGGCCACTGGATGGCACTAAGGTTACTGTCTTGCTCAAAGTACAGTCTAACAAGCGTCACACTTTCATTTTATGAGTGCCAGAAAACTGGAGGACTGAATTTGGGTTCTTTGTCCAGACAAGTGTGAAGCTGTTTGTCTCAGATCTTCTAGTTCAAACAATGCATCTCCCCTCACATTCAATGCTCATGTCGCTCATGCTAAGAGCATCGGCGACAAAGACATAGCACAATTTCAGAAAGTGAAACACCAACATCTCAAGCTATATACAGACCTCTGACCTTGGCAAACTGTATATATTTCTGAAGATCATCTCTGGTGGTCAATTATTTCTGGGTTGCCATGTTGCCATAAATTTGCTTTTCAAGGCCCAGGATTGTATTTTGGGAGGTAGCGTGTGGCATGTGGCCATCTGGTGGTTCGTTCCCAAGCAACAACTGTAAGCACATGATGCTTGCTGTAGCAAGTTTGAGGGAGTGTGATACAATCAATCTACCAGGGCTCCCCACATTCGTAATTCAGCCACTGTCCTCCATACCAAAGAAGCTTTACCCTCTTGGCTTGCTTAACTGCTGCGCATGCTTCACATTCACGGATAACCTGTGCAATAGGGTACATGGTACACCCCTTGATCTCGAGCCAATCTGTATGTTGCCTCTCTTCCTTGATGGCTTGAGGTACCATGGGCCGACCAAGCTAGAAATAACTCACCCTTATGTTGCCAGTCCAGATCTACCTGAGTCACTTCAATCCCAGCAACCTGATCCACCTGCTGATTGTTTTGATGCTCCTCAGTGGTGTAACTCTTGCGTACACGGGCACCTACATGATGCACTTTTACAACCAAATTTTCTAAGCAGGCAGCAATATCTATCCACATTGCAGTGGTCCAGATGGGACTTCACTGCAATCAAGCAAGCTAAGCAGTTAAAGTCTCTCTGTTATGGAAGATGTTGGCTCAGATATAAATATGGGGAGGCCTGGCAGGCTGACTATATTACACTCCCACAAATCCCCCACTGCCAGTGTCATGTGCTTACAATAGTGGAATCAACCACTGGGTGGTTGGAAACATATCCTGTGCCCCATGCCACTGCCCAAAACACTATTCTGGGCCTTGAAAAGCAAGTCTTACGGCAACATGGCAACCCAGAAAGAATTGAGTCAGACAACGGGACTCATTTCTGAAACAGCCTCATAAACACTTGGGCCAAAGAGCATGGCATCGAGTGGGTAAATCACACCCCCTATCACCCACCAACCTACTGGAAAATTGAATGATATAAGGACTGTTAAAGACTACACTGAGAGCAATGTGTGCTGGGACATTTAAACACTGAGATACATGTTAAGCAAAAGCCACTTGTTTAGTTAACACTAGGGCATGGGTGTCCAACCTTCTGGCGTGCCTGGGCCTCATTGAGTGAAGAGGAATTGTCTTGGGATGCACATAAAATATGTAATATAGTTAATGCATACACTAAGAAAACTTATGGATTTTTTTATTAAAAAATAAAAAAGAGAGCAACAAAAACATAAAACCAGTGGGATATCCAACCTTGTTTTTGTGAAACTAATGCATCAGTCTGTTTTGATGGAAGCGGCTGCAATTCTCAGTGAGTTCTCAAAGTGTTCATCAGAGATTTTTGATGAAATTTTACTCTTCCTGTGCTACATTTTTGAAAACAGTTGTTCACAAACGCACATACTGCCAAAAAGTGATGATGTGAATAAGGTGTGATCGTGAGATGAGGGATATTTTTCTCTGGTAACATAGGTCTTATAGAAGTCTAGTAAATGGGTAAATGGGATGGGCTGCAGTATGAGCTGTTCTGGGTTGTGTGCAGCCTGTGGGCCACAGGTTGAACATGCCTGAGCTTGGGTCAATCCCCGAGCAAACAGAACCTCCCCAGCTCATTCCCCTTCCTTATACTACATGATGTCACATGGTATGGAATATCCTATTGGCCAATTTGGGTCAGCTGCCCTGTTGTTGTCTCCTCCCAGCTCCTTCACTGCCAGAACAACACAAGGGCCTGAGAGAACTGGGAATGTCCTTGGCTCTGTTCAGTGCTGTGGGGTGTTATCAGCTTTCTTTTTCTTCTAGAACCAAAACACAGCTTCATACCAGACACTAAGATAGAAAGTTTCAGTTAGAAACTAAGACAATGGCCGAGTCTGTTCACTGCTGAGAAAAGGAAGTATTTATTGTGCAAATCAGTAAAGGAAAGATGATGGAGAAAAGAATGTGGACTGCTTCTTGCTTTAGCCTAGAACTGCGCTCAGTTCACCTTTTCACACGATGCCCTTGCAGCATATATGACATTTTGCTAAATGGGAAGAAACAAACTCTCAGGAGAGAATAAAGGCCAGAGGAACTAAACCAGGCATGTCCTACCCATGGGGGTGTCACAGTCATGCCATGTTCACATCCTTGCCTTTTGGCTGTACAAAAATGTGTGAAAAACTATTTTCAAGGATGAAACACAGGAATAGGGAGATTTCAACAAAACTCTCTGACAAACACCTTGAGAACTCACCAAGAATTGCAACCGCTTCCATTTAACAAGACTAATGCATTAGTTTCACAAAAACTAGGTCAAGTATCCCACTAATTTTATGGTTTTGATTCTCTTTTTTAATGTTTTAATAGAAGTATAAAAAAATAAGTTTTGTTAGTGATATGCATTAGCTATGTTGTATATGTTATATGTGGCCCATGACAATGCCTCTTCACTCACTGCGGCTCAGGCAAGCCAAAATGCTGGACACCTGTGCTCTAAAATGAACACAGGATGACCTGTCCTTGCCGTAGTTTATGCTCTGGTGTTGCCTTTCTGGCTTTTCAGTGAGGCTGGAGATCCTGCAGTAGGCACTTGTTGCCTCCGAGTGGCATGGCAGGACAAGAAACGAGCGTGGGTTTCTCAGCTGCCAGCCTCTGGATGGAGCTGGTCCCAGAAGATGTTGCTGACAGCGTGGAGCGAGCAGCATATGACAGCCACCCCACTGCCCTCAGGACCAGCTTCTGTCCTTTCAGTCTGGATCTGTGCATTGCTGGGGTCTGTGCACCACCTCTAAGGACTTGATGGGTGGTAACTGAGGAAAGCAAGTCTCTTGCCAGGAGACCGGAATGCATTACAGGGAAGCTGTGCCTTCCTGAGAGCAATTTGTGAGTCTGCAAGATGAGGGAGCTTGAAAGCCGTGAATATAACTAAGTTTTAAAGTGAAAGACCAGACCAAGACCTAATGAGATGAAAGCAAATCTTTCTGTAAACTGTAACAGGTTTCTGCTCAGCTTAATTTGTGGGCTGTTCGTGACACTGTAGTGACTACTGACAGTTTTAGTCTTAGGAGGAGCCTGGTGGCTCAGAGAGCTGTGTGGTGCAGTGTGTGCAGCAAGAGGTAGGCTCTGCTCCGAGGGCTGCCATCAAGCACAGTGATGAGGAGAGCGTGGGGAGGAAAAGAAGCAGAGTCAACCCAACTAGTGTTCTACTTGAGTGGCTGGTTGGGCTGCTGGTTGTCAGCTGGGTACCCTGGAAGCTGTTCTGGAAGCTGACAGCCATGACTCCATGCAGAATAAGGAGATGAGCTGTGTGCTTAGGATTTGCGTAACTTACATTACTCATACTTTCAGCTGTGGTATATCAGGCTTTCCGTCTGCCACCTTAGGGATGATTCCATCCTCTGCTCCAATGGTAATTGTTCTCCAGCTCCCCTGCCCCTCATGGCTAGGCTGTGTTCCTCTCCCAGCCCAGGAATCCTCAGCCCCTCTGTTCCCAGACCAAATGCTTTTATTCCTGGGGGAGAGGGAGAGGTGAAGTACTGTTCGTAGAATCATAGAATAAATCAGAGAATGGAGTTGGAAGAGATCTTGAAGCCCACCCAGTTCCAACCTTGTGCTGTGGGCAGGGTCACCACCCACCGGATCAGGCTGCCCAGGGCCCATCCAACCTGGCCTTGAGCACCTCCAGGGATGGGGCATCCACAGCTCTCTGGACAGCTGTGCCAGGGCCTCAACACCCCCTGAGAAAAGAATTTCCACCTAACATCTAATCTAAATCTCTCCTCTTTTAGTTTAAAACTGTCTCCCCTTGTCCTATCACTATCAGATTATATGTTGGCCTCCCTCCTGCTTATAATCTCCCCTCACATTGTGGAAGGTCACAATAAGGTCTCCCCACAGCCTTTCCTTCTCCAGGCTGAACAAGCTCCCTCAGCCTGTCTTCATAGGAGAGGTGCTCCAGCCCTGTGAGCATCCTCGTGGTCCTCCTCTGGACCCGCTCAATCAGTTCCATGTCTCGTGCTGGAGGCTCCAGATCTGTTGTGTTTTTGTGTTCTCATACTTGCACATGTTTTCCTTCAATGTCTGAAGCATCAAATATGCTTGTGTGTGACTACAGACACGTCTGAACAAATGTGCCTGCATCAGATCGGCGTTATACATCCAGACAAGTATGGTTGAGGGTATGCATGGATAGATAAATATAGGCTCTGCCCTGAGCCAGCATAACCAAACAGCAAATGCCAGAAACTGATAGAGAGGCCCAACATCTGCAAACACTGAGCTGGCGGCTGACACGTGTCCCAGTGGTGATGTGCAACCTGCAGGGATGCTCTTTGGGGGCATTGGGATGTGTGCCTGAGTGCTCGGCCTCAGGGCCAGGGGCTGTGTTCCCTCTGTGAGATGGGGCTGGCCACCAGGCACCCCAGGGCTTCCCAACTTCCATGACACATTTGTTTTCCTGACAGCCCTCCGGCTTGGTGCAGTGCAGCCAAGTCCTCTTGAAGAGCGCGGGCTGAAACAATGGCAGTGTTGTAAAAACAAAAACAAAATATAAAGAAGCCCAACCGCTAAAAGTGAATTACGCTAACAGCTATAGAAATCGGCGGCAGGAGCAGATTTTATTATTTTTAATTTCAGTGGGATGAGTTCTGCAGCTCAGGACAGCGGGAGGAGCAGCCGCTGCATGTCCTGTCGGGGCCGTCAGGACCCCAAGACAATCCAGCCCCCCCGGGGGAGTCAGGGAGGGGAGTAGGAAGGCGGGAGGGAGGCAGGGAAGGGAAGGAGGGGGAGGCTCGGATCCGCACCGCCCTCCGCGGGGCCCCGCGCTGCGCTTGCCAGCAGCCGCCTCCGCTTCCCTCCGCGCCCCTAGCAGTGCTCAAACTGAAAGTAAAAAACAACAACAACAACAACAACAACAAAACCCACTACAAACCAAACCAAACACGAGCAAACAGCCGCAGCAAAACACTCCAAAAGCCCAGGGAGGGACGGCGGCACCAGGCGGGAGCTGTTTCCGCGGGTGAGTACGAGCGGGGCCGCCCGCCCGGGCGGAGGATGCTGCAGCCCAGGGCGGGGGGGCCGCAGTGGCAGCCGCCGGGCGGGGATGCGGGACGGCGCGGGACGGGACGGGACGGCGCGGGACGGGACGGGACGGGACGGGGCGGGACGGGACGGGGGTAGCTGCCCTGGATTTAGCAGGGGTGCCGAGCCCACAGACTGGAAGAGGGGGCCGGTGGGTGGTCGGGTGGGAAGTTTGGGAAGAGGTAGTGGGAAGATCGGAAGAGTGCAGAGGGGCTGTCCTGCTGCACAGCACACCAGTGAGTGTTGAGGTTTCCTGCTCTGTCCTCCAGTCCTTAGGGCCTGGCCTGAGCGAAGTGGGAGAGCTCTGCAGGCTCTGCTGCTTTTCCATGCAGAGAGATGTATGCTGTTAAAGACACTGTTGTGCTCCCCATGTATGGCTGAGCAGATCCTTCAGAGTTCACGGTCAGAGTTCAGCTCCTTCCCCTCCCTCCTGGTGCCCCAATTTGGCTGTAGTACAGGAAGAACAGAAGGTACAAAGCCCGGAAGATCCCATCTGATTTCAAAAGCAATGTCCCAGCAGTGATGTGCTTTTGTGCCTACACAGAACCTTCAGAAGCAGCGTCCCATGCAGAGCAGCACTCGCCCAGCATGGTTTCATGTGAGGCTTTGATGATGAGGTTCTCTGATGGTTGATGAGAAGGGATGAACTCCCACTGCAGCGGAAGCAGAAACAGGTCCAGCTTCTGTCTCTAGCTGCCAGCTCCACAGAGGCAGGAGGCGGGTGGCAGCTGTGGGGCCCATCCCTCTGAAGGATTTTTGGAGCTTCATGAGTGGGGTAGGGATGTGGAGGAAGTTGTTTGGTGCATACATGTGTAGTGAATACAACCACATACACCTTTTTATAGAAAACTGGGCTAAATTCCAGGAGGAACATCTCTGAAAGAGATTTAAAAGAGTTTTAAGAGTTTTAAAATAGTAATTAAAAAGAAAAAAAGAGTATTTTCCTGCTGAGTATTCAGAATACCCACATTTTCAAAATATAATCCTATACCTTGAGAGATTGTCTAGACTTTCTCCTGTCCTTTTTGTCTTTTTTAATCTGAAACTGGAATTTACACCTGTTCCAGGTGTCAGAAGCAGGGATTTTCACTCGGTAACATCCAACATAGGGCAAAATACTCTGTGAGAACTGAAAAAAGAGTGTCAGTGAAGGGGAATAGTCATCTGTGGATAGGCAGACCAGCACAGATGTAGATTGCAGGGGAAGGGAAACTCGATAAATATAGATGTGTCTAGGTTTGGAGAGAGTTTGCGTGCCGTACAGTTACTTTCTTTGTGCGTTGAGCGCAATATGCTGGTGAGGAGAAGGCCCAGAAGACTGCTGTGAGTCCCGAGGCCAGACAGTTGTGTGCTTCCTTCAGCAAAACTTTCTGGGCTTGTCAAGGGACAGGAAACCTTTCATTGCTCACCTGCTGAAAAGCAGCACAATTTGCCATCTGAAGCTAAGGAAAGCAGCTGCCCTTCCCACAGAGGACAGAGCCTCTCTGAGCTGCCTGCAAGGTGAGAGGATGTGTTAGCCTGCTCTGAAGGAGGCCCAGGCCTAGGCTGAGCAGCAGGGAGTGCAGTGTGTGGGAGTGCTGTGCAGATGGCTCTCTGGTTTAACTACGCATTAATCTGGCTCAGAAAATCTGCACATAGCCTTCAGGTTGGTCCCCGAGCTCAAGGAACATTCAGGGTTGATGTGGTACCCTTTTTCACCAGCAGGCACTATGAGGAGGAATAAGGATGGAGTGTGACAGCTCTGCAGCAGAGGCTGAAGGCTTCAGACCAGCCAGCCCTCCTGACACCTTGCTGTAATTGCCTTTGGGCACACCACGGGCCTGACAGCAAAACATGGGCAGGATGAGGAAGAAGAAGCTGTGGGCATCCTGCATCTGCTTTGCAGCCTCCTTTTTCCTCATGGTGACGCTCCAGGTACAGGGGCAAGGGCAGGGGGGATATCTGTGTGATCACATTCAAAATGTGACATAATTCTGTCAGATAAGAGAGAGCATTAAAGGCGGCAGACATTTTCAGTACAAGAGTGCTATGGGAGGAGTGTTTGAAGAAACTGTCAGCAGGATTGGCCTGGTACCAGCTGACCCCAGAAGTGACATTACATGGGGAGCACCCTTCTTGTGGAGCTCCTTGACTCCTGGAGGAGTTGCTCAGAAGTGGTGTACCAGACCATGCCATGTTGCATTGCCTCTATCCATTGCTACCTTCTCAGTCTCCTCAAGGCCATGTGTTTAAAACAAGACAGGGAGGTGAGGCTGGGCCCATCTCAAGCTAATGTGGCAAGAGACCAGGAAAATCTGAGCTTGTAGAACCACAGAACCACAGAACCATAGAATCACAGAATATCCTGAGTTGGAAGAGACCCATAAGAATCACCGAGTCCGACTCCTGGCTCCTTGCAGGACCACCCGCATCAGTAAGTGGTGGTGGAAATCTGCCCAGCAGGCCTGACTGAAAGGCTCTTCTTAGCCTTGGGAAGTCTGGTAGAAGGTCCATAAAAAAATTAATGAGAGGAAAGTTAGTGGGGAGGCATATTACGAGGGCTGCTCTGAAAGTGATTCCTCCTGTTTCATTATACTGGTCCGTGATGTCAGAGGCAGATGTTGGTGAGACAGCAGCAGAGATTGAACCTTCCCACCCATACACCCGTTCCATGTTGTTGCTGTGTGACAGATGGCAGCAGAGGGGCACTCTGACACCATGGCGTCTGACATGGGAGTGCGGATGGAGCAAAGCTGTGTACATAGTTATAGGCTTATTTGAGTTATATTATTGCACTCGCATCTTACCAAATTGCTAGACAAATTATCCCTTATCCCCAGCCAGTATCTTGTCCGCTCGCCAATGTGGGAGTGTTTTCTGTATTTTCTGTGCAGCTGCACTTTGCACAGCTTTCTGTGTGTGTTGTCCCAATATCCTGTGCTGCACAGAGCTTATTTAGTCTACTTACAATCAATGTATTTTGCCAGACGGTGAGAGAGAATGACACAGCAAACTGCAAAATGAATGCATGCAGTAACACTATCAGGGAAGATAAATGTTTTCAACCAACTTAATATAAACAATACTCTCCTGCTTTCCAATATTCTCCTTCAGAGTCTTCCAAAAAGTGGAAGTGCTGTGAGCCAAAGCTGTCTGATGGGTATGAGCTCCCACATCGTTCTTGCAGCTGTTCCTGAGATGGCATTAGGCACTGCCTGTGAAGATGCAGACATAAAAAGCCATTTGCATGGTAGCAGGAAGATCTTTGCCCTGCTGAGGCTAAGGGCAGCTGCTGCGTATCCTGCGGCAGCACCTGTGGGCACCGCTTCTGCTGCTTCATTTTCCCTTGACAGAGTTTCCTGCCCCAGGACACCTGTACCACGGGTACTACCTGTAGAAAAGAGTGTTGACTTCATCAGCACCAGAAGGAGTGAAGCCTGATTTTCTGGGGACTTTTCTCATGACTGATGGCAGGCACTGTTGGAGGCTTCTCCCATGGGTGGAGGGTTTTTAAGGTTCCTCACAGGGTGTATGATCTGTAAATGTTGGTTTACACTGGTGAGTCTTTTACTTCTCTGCATACAGATTTTTTCCTCTGCCTGGCCATGAAGTTGTAGTTAAGTTTTCTTGAAGACCTGTCTACATCCGGTATATTCATTCATCGGTTTAAAAATTAACAAGTGTGGGCACATGAAGACCTCATGGCTTTTTACAGCTAATTTCTAGAAGAAACTTGGCTGCCGGAGTCCTTTACTTATGCTTTTTCTGGAAAGAAAGAAAATCTTGTGTAGTTAAATTGTGTGTGACATGGCCATATCTCAGTACAGAAATTTACTTCCCCTACCTTACCAATTCAAGTTGAAGTTCTCCCTGTTCTCATGTAAGTTACCTGGACAGTGGTTGCACTCACTGAAGTGCATATACTTCTTTAGCTGATGGAAATTTCATGGAGGCTTACTTAGTGCTTGATGATTAAACTCTAAGCTGTCATGCTTACATCCTGGCTAACAGCGGTGCTGTGCTGTGCTATGTTTGTTTTTATCCCTAAAGGTAATCACTGAACTGGGCAATTCGGAGAATAAGGCAGCAGTAGTCTCCAGTTTACACAGCGGCCCACTGAAGCCTGAGGAGAGATATGCTTTCCAGTTTAAGAAGAAGGAGCCTCACAGCAACTTCAGGACAGAGCCTGATGCAAATCACTACCCCATCCTGCTCTGGTGGTCTCCCCTCACTGGAGAGACAGGGAGATTGGGTCAGTGTGGAGAGGATGTTTGTTTCTTTACTATTAACAAGACCTACCAGCACAATCAGATGACGAGAGCTTTTCTGTTCTATGGTAAGGACCTGTTTTTTCCTAAAGGAGCAGCTTTCCCTCCTTTCCAGTTATTTTCCCTTAGACATTAAATATTCTAGGTGGAAATCACTGAAGAGCAGAAGCTTACACAGCTTGCTTAGTTAAACATGGCTGAATCCATCATCAGAACTCTGCAAAAGTACTCTGCAAAGTGGCCATGCACATCCATGGGATAACTGTTCTCTTGTCTCATGCTGCTTTCCAGTCACACATTTATGGGAGAAAAGATCATTTCCTGTAGCTGCCAAATCATGAAAAGACAGTCTGAGATCAGGCTGGTTTTTTTCCAGTCTTCTGGCTTATCACCCCCAGCAGAGGTTCTGCAAGGCCTTTGTCACACTTGTGCAAGCCTTTTGTCTTAAGATAATGCCCTCACTGGTAACTGTGCAACTGCCCTGCCTCACGTGCCAAGAGATTGCTAGCAGACTGTAAATGGAAAGTACTGAAAGAAATGTATTGATTCAGCGCAGGGAACAGCAGCTAGTGCAGCCTGCTGAGCTGTTCTGGCTCTGCTGCCTGAGAAACTTTCCACTACTTGTACTGAAACAACAAAACACAAAAGAGGCAACTTTTAAAAGTAGGCTACATTTTGTTAGTTTTTCCCCCTCACCATTGCTTTGCAGAGAAAGAAAGGGCTTCAGATGGAAAACTAAAGACAAATAATTTTCTGTGATTGATGGATTCAGCCCCTTTGTTTAGAAACAAAACAAAATAAAACAGAGTCCTGAATCTTCATTCACTTGTTCAGGACACAGGTGAACTGGAAATAGAGGGAAGAAGGGCCTTTAATGTAATTGTTAAACAGCAAACTAAAAAGATCTGATCTGTTGTCTTTTAGAGCTCCAAGTAGGTCAGCATTGTCTGCTGATAATATAGTGGTCAAGCATGAAAGCAAAGGAAAAACAGCAAGGGAGTGAGGAGCTGACCCAATTAAAGACAAGTAAAGCTACGTTAGCGTCACATGAAAGTTGTAAAGTCTGGTATTTCTGGTCTGCAGCAGTTCTGTTTGCCTGCTTTGCCATTAAAAGAACGATTGCTGTTCACTTTTAGCAGGTTTGTGGACATGATTTTACAACATTATTTATACTGGACTAAAGATCTTCCCTGTAGTTTGTCTAGTGGTGCTGTATATAAAGGCAAGCGTCAAAATATTCAAAACCATTTATTGTTTTTAGACCAGAATAAATGCTTTAACAATGCTAAAATCTGTAAAGACAAGGAATTGAAAGTGGAAAATAGTGTTGTGTCAATACACCCCATGCCCCATTCCCTTCAACCACTTAATTGTAGGCCTGCAATAACGGTGATTTGGATGTTCCAGAATTTCCAACTGAACAGACTACTGAGTGAAACCTTGAATATCTGCATGCCTGTGCTATGACTGGATCAGGGCACAGTTTTCCATTTCAAAGAAACTGCATTCTTTCACCCCTAATATTTGGTCAGTGAACTCGTCAAAAAATGATTGAAAGAGTGATGAAAAACTATGGGGTGCAGATGTTTTCCAGCAGAACTGCTTTGCTAGTAACACCTGGTTTCTGTGGCTTGTCTCACTGTCCTGGCCTGGAAGCTGGTAGGTGTGGTTATGACTTTGTCAAGTACTACCATCTCTCGTCTGGAAGTGAGACATGGCATCCACTTGCTGGATTTTGTCTATATCTTTGGGAGGGATTCCAAATTCTACCTTTTCAACATCACATGCTCCACAGAGATTTGCTTGTAGCATAAGCTACCAGTGCTATAGCTCCTGAGGAAAACTACATCAGCAGTAGAGGGAGATGCCCAGATTTTCTGTACTGGAGAATTGAGTCCTTGCAATATGGATTGTGAATGAAAGATGTCTCCAAAGATGCAGAACTTCTGATAGCACCTGTCATTTTCTCCAGCACTTTACCACATATCTAAGATTTCCTAATTGTTTGGAAGTTTAAGTTGTTTGTAATTACAGTCTTGCTGTGCTTTCTTTATCCCCTCCTAGGCTCGTTTATCTCCTTAATCTCACAGAGTGGGTAATGTGCTGATGTATCTCTCTTCAATGTTCAAAAGCTTTTTGTCTACTTTCAGAGCTGAGATTGGCTAAGTGTTATACTGGAATCAGTCATTTTGGTGTGGTTTTATCTATTGTGCATTTTTCTTTCAGTTTCTTTTTGGCTAATTCTGTCTTTTTTTAGTAAGTTTTACATGTTATGCTTTTATCGCCATCTCATCCCTTTCCTTTTGTCATTCTTTCATGTGTTTTCCTTCCCTCTCACTCTTGTAAGAGACAGAGATGAACATTTCATCATTGTCTGTGTGCACTGCTGCTTCTCTTCTGGGCGTCACTTAAAACAAAGCATTTCAAAACCAGATAGGCTGTGTGAGTTATTCTCTGAGAATTTGATTCATTCTCATTTTTCTTTACCTTATTTCATCACTACAACACAACAAAAACAGAGGAAGCAAACAGAGCGTAGCCTCTCACTGTTTTAGTGTTCAGAGCATGGAACAACCTTCAGTGGAAAACAGAATGTCAAATACTTGGAGGCCTTAAAAAGAAAAAATAATAAACAAGAAAGAAGCACCTGATGCTCTTTGAAGGGTCTTGCTTCATAGATGGTTTTTATCTCCCTGGCAGCTATCATCCATCTTCACTGCTTTAGTGAAGTCTTCTGTTGATTTTATAAGGTCAGCCTTGGAGTCATCTCAGCAGGCTTGTGCAGAGATCCTTGGGCATTTATTTCCTCCTTTATGTATTAGTTTTTAGATGAAAATTTTGTGTTAGTCTTTTGTTAACTCCCTCTTTTTTTTTTTCCCCATTGGTAGTTTGAAGTCAAGTGTAGAGCAGAGAACAAAAGGTCATGAGTGTGTTGGGGATGGTAGAGTAGCTTCTCTGAAGTAAAGCGATTTGTTTTGTCCTCCAAATCAGCTGTTACATTTGTTTTGGTTTATGAACCTCCCTTGCTTGGTAGTACAGGTTAAGATTTTTGTAGTGCTGGTACTTAAGTCAAAACTAGATATAGTTTTAAGATGTTGAGGAAATGGCTTGGCAGAGATTCATCAGCTTTGCGTTCAATGTGAAATAAGGCTAGTTGCATGAGTGTGGTACAGTGCACAGAGAGAAGTTCAGATTCATGACTTGATATTTTGAATTCAGTTTTGTACAGACCAGCCTTTGAGAAAAGGTTTCTAGATTTGACCTGAAGCTTCCACCACGACTTTCCTAAGTTGTTGGGGTGGCTCGCTATGCTTCCAGGGAGATACAAGCAGCTTCAGTGGCCTGCTTTTAGAGTTTAGATACGATTCTGCCTCTACTTTTGCCGTTAGTCTTCTTCCAGAGGCTATTTCCTTTACATATCTGGTAGGCAGCTATGAAACATTATTTCTTAATTCTCTCCTTGATAAACGTTGTAGATTGGTTTCTGAAGTCTCTATAATACAATGTCATTCCAACACATGAGGTCATTCTTACAATTTTTCTGCTTAACCGTGTCCAATATTTTAATGTCTTTTTTGTTGTTTTGGTACTAGAACCAAATTCATCCCTGTAGTGTCCATTTCCCCCTCATCATAGATAGAGGCAACACCATCTGTTCCCCTATTTATATAGCCAGAGGATTATTAAGCATCTTATTAGTCTCTTATTTAGTGCAGTAAAATATGAAATTGTTAGTGAAGCTTTGAAATGAGAGGCCTTTAAACTAATATGAGCTGAAAGTAAATCACTTTTAATGTTAACTGCTAATTCCTAATCTCTAGATTCTTCTGCTGCCAAATTTGCTTTTATCTATCATAACACTCTCCTGTCTTTGCATGAATTACTCTCTTTGTGGTGCTGCCTTATAATGTCATAAATGCAATGTTGTGGGGCTGATATTAAATTAAAACTGGATTTCTATGCATTGTGCTTCAGTGTGATGTGATAGAGAAAGGCCAGACTGAACACTTTTTGCTTTTGTCTAGGTACTGACTTCAGTATAAACAGCCTACCCCTTCCTAGAAAAGACCACCATGACTGGGCACTTTTCCATGAAGAGTCACCAAAAAACAACTACAAACTTTTCCATGAACCAGCTATCACCTTATTCAACCACACAGCAACCTTTAGCCGTCATTCACACCTACCACTGACCACCCAGTACCTTGAGGGTGTAGAGGTCCTCAGGTCCTTGAGGCACATGATCCCACTGCAGATGAAGAACAGCCTGAGGAAGCGGCTTGCACCACTTGTGTATGTGCAGTCTGACTGCAACCCTCCTTCTGACCGGGACAGCTATGTGCGTGAGCTGATGTGCCACATTGAAGTGGACTCTTACGGTGAATGTCTGCATAACAGAGACCTTCCTCAGCATCTCAGAAATCCATCTGCCATGGACGATGGGAACTTCTATAAAATGCTGGCACAGTACAAGTTCATTCTTGCTTTCGAAAATGCTATCTGTGAAGATTATATCACCGAAAAACTCTGGCGGCCACTGAAGCTTGGAGTGGTACCTGTGTACTTTGGGTCTCCCAGCATTATAGACTGGCTTCCCAGCAACAAGAGTGCAATCTTGGTATCTAATTTTTCACACCCTCGGGAGCTGGCCCACTATATCAAAACACTGGATCAAAATGACCAAGAATATGAGGCCTACCTGGAATGGAAACTGAAAGGGGACATTTCCAATCCAAGGCTGCTTACAGCAATGAAGGAACGCAAATGGGGAGTGCAAGATATCACCCAGGACAATTACATTGACACGTTTGAGTGCATGGTGTGTAACAGAGTGTGGGAAAACATCAGAAGAGAAGAAAAGGTACTTGTGACTTAAAAATGATACTAGGTTCAGATTTCCCTTAGAAAATTTGGTTACTAGTTTTCTGGCTAGCCTACAACCACTGGCATTGTAGAATCATTGGGTTGTACATCCTCGTATCAAAAAGTGTTGAAAGAGGATGTGGGTGCACGGCCAGGACATGTTTTCTTCATTTTTTAAAGCTCTTAATGAGCTCAGTTATCAGCATAGATCAACAAACTTTTTTGTGCTCAGTAATGGAACTGGTTAATGGCTATAGTACCTCAGAGCCCTCCTATACCCATTGGGCCACATTTTTGCTGGTGACAATCTGAGCAGTATGCTAAGCACTCAGCTAGTGTAAGAGAGATGAAAAAAGCATGTAAAATGATTAGAATGAACAGAAATGATAGGCAGCACAAACTGGTAAGCATTACATTTAGCAATGCTTTCCTGGCTGAATCCAGTGTAAATCTGGACAGATGTCCACTCTTTTAAGTCAGGAATATGAATATGGAAAGGTATAAAATGGATGAAATTCAGAGATTCCTTGCTCACACTTATGCGTCTCTCCAGTGAAGCACACTATGAAGACCAGTCTGCTTTCCTGGTCAGATTCATAGCTTGTCTTTTTATCTCCTTAAAAAAAATCTCATGCAATGTGTGCATATTCAAGATGAAAATATAATATAATGATGAAAGTAGAGCTCCTTGCCTCAGAGTTTCAGGTTGGCTTAGCTGGTGCTGCTTATTTGTAGCCAGACTTGATCTGGGACTCTGGCTCTTGCTAGCTTGATCGCCCTTGTTCTGGGTACCTCAGAGAGAGCTTCCACCTGGACATTCACAGGGGCATGGCTAGAGCCTGTGGTGGGAGGGTAAATGTCACTGGCATGCTTTAATAATTTACTAGCAGCATACCACCTTTCTTCTCTGTCTGCCAGGGTCCCTGAATAACCCCTTCCTTTTATTTCTCTCCATTGCCAGGGATGGCTACCCCGGAGGTGGAGTGCTCAAGTTGACCACCTGATCTGCCCCAAACCTGAGGCTTTCCAGTTCTCCTCTTCCAACCCTAGCTGGACTTCCCTCCAGGAGATGTGGATAGCAAGTTTTGAGCAGTCTAAGAAAGAAGCCTGGGCGCTGAGGCAGCTGGTGGAAAGGAACAGGAATTTTACAACTCAAGAATTTTGGATGCTTGTATTCAAAGAATAAATGCAACAGCTGTAAAACAAAGTGAACTCCCCAGAGGAATCTATGGAATGTTCTTTTGCAGGTGGCCTTATTGTATACAGAGTTGGAAGTAGACCTGTAAGGCTGAGTTTAGTGTGTTCAGTGCTCAAGGAGTGCAATGTGCTAAGCAGTAGAATCACGCTGCTGGATGACAGGTGTATATAAGTGTGGGTAGTGTCATCAGCTCAAGTATTTGAGCACTAAAGCACAAGTTTGCCCAGTGTCAAGCACATAGCTATTCCCCATGAAGTAAATGGATCTCCCTCTGTCTTTAGATACATGCCTCATTTAGATTCATAGCCTCAGGACTGCTTTCTTCCCCGGTCCTGAGTCCTCCTTTGCTGTACTGATATCCACAAGCTGGAGAGCAGTTGACATTATTACATTGGTACAGCTTCTGTGCTGCTTTGGATACAGGGAAAAGATTGGGACTGTGTCCCTGGCTAGTTGTTTATTATCAATTTCCCTGGCATCAGCAGATTTGGCAGGGACTTGGCAGGCTTTGTGTCCTGACACTGAATGCCAATGTAAAGTGCATTAGTACTTGGCACAGGAAAGCACCATCTGTTAGTGTCCAGGGACAGATTGAATGAAAAACGTGCTGGCTCAGATTTACCCACCATCTTCTGCTAAAAATAAGCAGAGCACATGAATATCTCCACAGAAATTGGACTGGTCTCAATCTCACTTACCTTCTTGCCTTTCTGATGATGGACTAATTTTTGTGTCACATACAAACGTGGAATTATGTGCTTGAAAGGTCGAGGACAATACTGAGAGTCCATTGATGCTGAAAAGTCTCAAGGAGAAGTAGGTCAGCAGCCTAACTGTTTTAGAACAGAAGACCCCAAGTTACTTTATCTGTCAGAGAAAAAGACTTGGTGATACTGGTTATCACTTGCCAAAGGACACACCTTTTTCCTGATATAAACAGTTGCAGTTTTTCATCTCCCCTTGTATCTGTGGAGGAGTCTATTTCCACAGTAGCTGCACAATGGCAATATCTGTGTGGAGCCACTCAGATCAGGGAGAATCACTTGTACGATGACACTAAGATGAAGTTCTTCACGTCACTGGAAAGGCAGATTTTCACCTGTCTGATAATTTACATGCAGTTGTTTTAAGATTGCTGTCATGCATATGGCTATTTAATGAATGGGAAACAATGAGAAAGGATGTGAACAGTATGTACACCAAGAAATTCAGCTGCAAAAATTACTTACATTTGAAAAATTTCCTCAGCGAATAGCTGGTGAATTCTTACTTTCCAATCTAGCAGAAGAAAGCAGTTTTGTGGTCACAAACCATACTGCGTTAGCCTTTGTATGTCCACATACTTTGTTTTGAATGAGGAAAACAGTCCCACTGAAATCTCTCTTCTGTGTCTTGACAGCGTGACACAACCTGTTGGAGACGTCTTAAACTCTTTCCCCAGTGGTCTACAATACAAATGATAGTAAAATCTACAAATAAAGCAGACCTTCAGGAAAGTGATGTTAACAGTAGACATAGAGGCTTTCCTAAATCAGGACCTAGAACTGAATAAAAGTCCTTCAGCATCCGCAAAGGGAACTGCTGAATCCAAACCCATCACCATCAATTTCTGTTTCACCTTCCTGGATGATATGGAACATCTGCAGCACAAGGGACTAACGTTTTTTTTGTGTGATGTTCTCCTGTGCCAAAAATTTCAAGCCAGGTTGTTTAAAGACCTCAGGAGCTGCATAAATGAAGATTAAAAATTTCTGTCTTTCATTGTTTCCTGGTGGAATCAGTCAGACCTTGAGATGCCTGAGGAACTTGGCAGATAGATATGATCTAAAGATGTGAGGCATGTTTACCTCAGAGAATCTATGATGCACTATTTTTCATTAAGGTAGAACGATCCCTCATTTTGACTTAGTGGAATGCGAAAGAAAGAAATGTGCAAGTTCTTGGTTTACAATTCGCATTCTGAAATTCAAAGTGGTCAGTAGTGGATGTTTCAGAAGAGGTTACATCTTCATCCAGCCCTAAACAAAGAAGAAAGGCAAGTCCCCGGAGTGGTAGCTTTAGTGTGCACTGTGATAGAGGATAATTGTTGCTCAGCCTCACAAGGCTCTCATGATGCAGCCTTTCTGAGGGATAAACATAAAGCTCTTGGCTTCTGCAGACTCGTTCAGGGCAACCTAAAATTGGCCTCTTCGTCTTAAATCACATTCTAGAGCCTTTTCTCCTGTGCTGGATGGAAGGACGTTTAAGTGAACATCACCCTGGGATATGTGGATATGTTATGACAATGATTTCTGCAGGTTAGTCAAGTATAAGACAAACTGTCCATGAATTTTAAGTCAAGAGCTTTTCTCCCTCACTAAGTTTGCAGATGACACCAAGTTGGGAGGAAGTGTTGATCTGCCTGAGGGTAGGGAGGCCCTTCAGAGGGATTTGGACAGGCTGGATAACTGGGCTGAGGCCAATGGGATGAGGTTCAATAAGGCCAAGTGCCAGGTCCTGCACTTTGGTCACAATAACTCCATGCAACGCTATAGGCTTGGGGCAAGGTGGCTCGAATACTGTTAAGAGGAAAAGGACCTGAGGATGTTGGTTGATGCTTGGCTAAACATGAGGCAACAGTGTGCCCAGGTGGCCAAGAAGGCCAATGGCACCCTGGCCTGTATTAGAAATAGTGTAGCCAGCAGGAACAGGGAGGTGATCATCCCCCTCTACTCAGCTCTGGTGCGGCCGCACCTAGAGTACTGTGTTCAGCTTTGGGCCCCTCACTACAGGAAAGACATCGAGGCCCTGGAACCTGTCCAGAGAAGAGCAACAAAACTGGTGAGGGACCTGGAGCACAAGTCTTATGAGGAGTGGCTGAGGGAGCTGGGATTGTTCAGTCTGGAGAAGAGGAGGCTCAGGGGAGACCCCATTGCACTGTACAACTTCCTGAGGGGAGGTTGTGGTGATGAGGGGGTTGGCCTCTTCTCTCAGATAACTAATGACAGGACTAGAGGGAATGGCCACAAGTTGCACCAGGGGAGATTCAGGTTAGATACAAGAAGAAACTTCCTCTCCCAAAGAGTGGTCAGGCACTGGAACAGCCTGCCCAGGGAGGTGGCAGAGTCACTATCCCTGGCGGTGTTCAAGAAGTGTCTGGATGAGGTGCTACGGGATATGATTTAGTAGCTTAGTGGGCAGTAACAGTGATAGGAGGATGGTTGGACTGGATGATCTCATCGGTCATTTCCAACCTTGTGTTTCTGTGATTCTATGATTGTCCCCCTACTGCCCTGAAAAAGAATGAACGTGCAGAAGCTGCTGACCAGCCTGTCTCTCTGTCTCTGTTTTTTTGTTTTTTTTTTTTTTCCTGTTTTCTTTCAGCTGATCTGTTAGCCTTCCTGCTGTGTAGGAATCTGTAACTCTAGCCAAGAGGAATCCACTTTGTTTGGCAGACTTGCGTATACCCTTGATGGCACGTGCCTTTCTTTTTTGGTTTCTTTTTGCTTTGAGAAAAAAGTAGTAAACCAGTTGAGAAAACCTCTGCGTTTCCAACAACAGGAGCTGGTGCCAGACCAATAAATGCATTTTTACCAACCTCTTGCACAGTGGCAACAGGCTATTCTGATTTCTCCTGTTGTGTGATATGAGACAGGAAGTTGGCTCCTAATGGGCTTGCATTTATTCCGATGCACCCATGCTCATCAGCTTGCCCAAGAGTCAAGCAGATTTGTGCCTTTTTGGGCCTGCAGTGATATTTGCTCCTGAAATACAAAAGCTCAGGACAAACTGCTTATCAGAAGATGGCTGTGGTCAGCTTGGGGGTGTCCCCAGGAATCTGCAGCAGGCCTGCCGGGGCTGGGAGCGCTGGGGAAGGAGCCTTGGAGATCAGCCTTGCACATGGTCTTTCTTCCTCCTCTCCCCAAGGGAAATCAGAATTGGAGCATGGAGGAGTGGGAGCAGGGCCTGCTTTTGCCTTTCTGCTACACTTCTCTGGCTTCTCTGCTTGTAGCCTCCTCCTCTCACCATCTCCCCTGCCATGCCTGTACCCACATGCCTTCCATCATCTGTGACGTTTGGTCATGCAGGGAAAGACAAAACAGGGAGGTTTTTTTTTTTTTTTTTTCTTTTGCTACAGATGTTTGCTTACATTTCACCATTTTTCTTCCACTGCGCCAGAGGCCTGAGTCTCCTCCTGTCCTCCATGGGGTCTGGCTGTCTGTGCTTGAGGCCAGGTCTGACTCAGTGTGTTGATAACCCAGTGTCAGGCTGCAGGGAAGCAGCTAAGGTGAGCGTGAGAAGGAACTGGGAGAAGCCACAACAGGGGCTGTTTTTGATGGGGGCTCTGGCTGGGCTGTGCTGCACCATGCCTGGCCACGGTGCTGACCCTGGTCCCGGGCGTGAGCCGACTTGACTCCAAATTTCTTCCATTCTCTGATCTCTGATCACCCAACCATTTTTTCTCAGTTTTTTTTTTTTTTTTTTAACTCTGTCTGTCAAAACTCTCATTAGCATTGACACCAGCCAGCATACTTGCTTCGTTTGCTTTGTTTCACTTCCCTTACAAGGGCTTGGTGGGGTGGGGGTGTTAGCACAGGTGGGAGCAGATCATATGAAGTTGCTGTGCTGAGCATACATTAGAGAAACAATGGGGTATTTACCTCAGAGAATGAACAGCAAGCCAACAACCAAGAAAATAATTGGAGAAATGAAACATAAGGAACACTTTGACTGCATTCATTTCAATGCAAGACAGGTTTTAATCCTTTGCTGTGGGTGCACAACTGTACATTGCGATCTTCAGAGGTCAAAACCTGGCTTTCCTCCCTTATTCAGTGTTTTGCTGAGAAACAAAGCCAAACCTTTTCTTCTGGTAGGCGTTAAAGAAAGCCAAGGATCTTGATGCCAGTAGTGCGCATTTGTGAAGTGTGTGATACTGCTTTTCTGTCAGCAGCACGGTCTCAGCCTAGCACAAAATACAGCGTGGGTTGTGATGTGCTTCTACAGAAAAGCATGCAACCAGTGCATATGGAAGATGTGGATGTAGGCTGCATAAAGCTGCCACATGCTGCACAGCTCTGTGGAGGCTGGGCAAAAAACACTGAGGCTAAAGCTGTGTAATTAATGGAAAGAGAAGTGCATCTGAGTTACCCCTCACAGGAGCACTTTCTCCACCAGTGAGAATGGAGAGCCAGGTAACATGGGGTGCTGTGAACATATGCTGCTGTGTTGTGCTGGCTGACAGTGCCAGTTCATTGGTTTTAAACCATTATTGTATACAGACCTTGTTTTTAGCATTTCTCCTAAAATTAGTGTTAAGGAATGAATTATTAAAAGCCATTTGCTGAGCTTTTGACCGCCTGGCCTTAGAAAAAGATGGGGCATGGATACAGCTGTTTTGCATGGGATCAATGAACTCTCTTAAAAACAACCTTGTTTAGTATAACTATGCATATTCTGCGGGGAAAAACTTACCTGAGGATTGCTAAGGTTGCAAACTAAGGCAGAGTGAAGATCACCTGTGTAACTGATATTTTTAAAAACAGTTTATTTTCACCAAAATATTATGGGAAGCTGGGGCACCACTGAGCCTGTGAAACCCCATCCATTTTGCATCTCTTGTCCCATCCCCAGACCACACACACGCACAGACACGCAGACACAAACACACACAAATTGGTTACCCTCTCCTCACCCTTCCCTTCAGTTGCTATCCGTCTTGAACCTGGAGTGAAGGGAGAGCCTGGGGACAGCACGACCAAAGGAGACTTAGCCAGAGGCTGTATTCTCCTGTCCAGGATCAGCGCAAACTTCTGGCTTCTCTCACCCATGGTACATTTTACTTGCCAATCTGGAAGTCCTTCATACATAGCAAGCCATGTTAAATAACAAGAAGTATCACATTGCCTCCTAATGGCTCCACCCAGGGGAGAACAACCCGCTGGTCCCATGGAGAAGTAGAGCTGTCGTCCTATGAGTCTCTGTGCTGAGAGGAGCAAGGAGGCTCAAGGAACTGACACATACTACAGAGTGTGTGTTGAGAAGCCTAAGCAAAGCCAGCTTTTCTTAATGCAGCCAGACCTGGCTTTGCTGCCAGCTCCAGGGCTACTTGACAGCTGCGTTGCCTCCCTTGTGATGCTGTGTGGTCCCTGGAGAGAAGCTCCTTGTGTCCCATCAAAGTGTGAGGTGTCCTCAGAGCTCTGCTGGACGCTGGCTACTGCAGCCCTCAGGACAGGCAGGGTCTGAGGCAGCCTGAGGTGCAGCAGCTGTAACCTGCAGGTGAGACAAGTTCCCTGGTAATGCAGCTAGCCTTCCAGGTTCATGGTGCTTGGGAGATAACTATTATTTTGACCAGCAACCTGTGTGTTTTGGTGCGCACACTTTGCGATTTTGGGTATTTCTTTACCAGAATACCCTTTTTCTGTATGTGAGTAGGGAAGAGATCTCATCCTGCACCCCTGTTCCAGCCATTGGAGCTTTGAGATAGACACTGTACAAACCGTGCAACAAGACACGTGCTAAAACCTAGGGACTTGGCAGCCAGGGCTTGGTTCCCCAGGAGTCACAGATTCTCTATGGATCCTTTACCCCCAGGATCATGTGTACCTTCTGTAACTATGCCGCAAAACTCTCTCTTTGAATAAATTAAACTTTCTGTGGAGTGTGAATTATTAATGTGCTAAAATGTGCTGCTAACAGTTGTTTGCATTTAAAGCGATTACTCACTGTTCCTGACTGATGCATTTGGTCATTTGCCATTTTCCCCAAGTCAGCAAAAACACATCCTTTCTCTCTGTGCTGTGCATTTTGTGCAAAGACCACAGAAACCCAAGAAGATCCACTCTAGGAGATGGGAGCAGTATAAAAAAAAAAGTAGTTAATAATGGAAGTGATTTCAAGCTCTAATCATCAGAGACTCCTTCACAGCCTAACAGGACTTAACTTCAGAACTTAGGCCCTTGTTCATCTGTACGACAGGCCAAATTTGGACTGTCTGGAACAATGGCTGGAGGCAAAGCCCACAGCCAAGAGGTGACCAGAAATCCAGACCACAGACAACAGCCACAGAGCCTGTCTATTATTTAAGATACCTCAGGACAAGCAATATTAAGACTTGCTCTAGTTTCAGTATGGTTGGCCTGCTCCAGGAGGGAATCAGTCCCCCGAGACAGACAGAACAGCTTTGTGTGCTGTTTCCTTATGGGCAAGGACACCTCTCAGAGACAGGCCCTCTGCCATGACTGACAGCAGTACTTTGGGAGGAAATCACAACTGCTTTTTAGGGTCCATATGCCAGAGGCAGAGAAGATAGTGGCTGAGAACCATAGAACGGCTTGGCTTGGAAGGGACTTTAAAGATCATCTAGTTTCAATGACATTGAGATAGGTGTTCTGACAAATACATGAAAACCTCTTCAAAACAACTTTGAGCTTGTTCTTAGGGTTGGTCAAGTTGGGTTAGACATGTGGACATGAATCTGGCTTTTGGGAGGGCCTCTCAGGTGCATAAGGCATCAGGAGGAGGTAATCACAGCCAGGAGCCAGCCTTGGCTGTGTCTGCTGCCCCTGTGACATTGTCTGGAGGCCAGGAGCTGTTATGAGAGATATCTTACTACTCCAGGAGCCTGAAACTGAGGTTTCCACAGAGCTAGAGATGCAAGTGGGGGAGGGCTAGGAGCTGCTGGGACTAGTGTCTAGTCTGACTGACGTCAATGTTACCCTGTTACGTACTTGCACAGCCCACCTGATAGCACTTAGCCTCACAGTTCCTGGCTGGTGCAAGGGAAAATGAACCTATTGCATCCTGTGGACGAAACAAAGCGATCCACGTACCCTTGAACAAGAACTTGTCTTTCTGGGAGCCTGTCCAGCTCAGAACTGAAGGAAGGTGATGTCCTCATGCCTTGTTTTATCACTGCAGTTTTATCTACCACGGGAAACATGGGAATACTCTGCCACTTTGAAAATCCAGCTCTAATTCTGAGACTTTCAATTCCTCTGCAAGGGGACCAAACTGGAGAATTCTTGCATTTGATTTTTATGTTGTTGTCTTGGAATGTTTTTTTCTGCTTGGTCCAGCAATGTCCCATGTATCACAAGGTCGAAGGTGTTGTGATGTTTCCTTAGAGGGAGCTGTTGGCAGTGTGGAGACAAATCTTGTCACTATGACATTGACTTCTCCTTTATGTGTATTGCTTCTGGCTCTGTAAAGAAATCCCTAGGACTGTCACAGCACAACATGGGTTTTGCAGCATTTCCCCAAGTGTTGGGTCTACTGAAGGAAGAACGGGGGAATTGGGAGCAAGCTCCAGGATCCTCAGGGAGAGAAAAGCAGAAATGCCTAAATATGAGGTATAGGTTCTGTCCTTTGTTCCCTCACAGGTGTAAGGCTGACAGCAGGTAGCCAAAACACAGTGCAGTGCATCAATGTCCCCTTGTCCCAAATAGCAGTGGGGCTGGTGAATCCACATGCTTGTTAACAGATGGGACAACATAACCTTGAGAGATGACAGGACTGACTCAGCCCTGCGGATGCATTTCATGGTCAATACATCCTGTGTCGATTAGCCTGAATTCACATCCATGATGCCTCAGCCAACCACATCCTCAGAACAGACATCAATATTTATCCCTGCACAGAGAAGCAAAAAATAAAAAATAAAATAAAAAAATCCCAGCAAAACCCCTTCTGGTGACTCCACAGGACTGGTTTCTGCAGAGGGTGGGGAGCAGATGCTTGACCAAGAGCAGGGCAGCAGATGCAATTTCCAGCAGGGCCACGAGGTGCCACTGCAATGCAGGACACTGCTGCCACGTCGCAGCTGTTCTGCGCAAGGACTTCTCTCCTGCCTTTTTCTTGTGGTTTTGGTCCCTCTTGCAGCTTGCATGCTTCTTGAAAACGCTGTGCCTCTCGTAGAGCAGGGTTTGAGCTTTGTATCTGGATCACCTGCAAACACAGAGGAGCCCCCATTTGAGCAGTATTGCAGCTGAGGACTTGGGCAGGAAAAGTAAAATGTTATTCATGTGAGAAAAAATTTATGTCATGGTCAGTCGTGGCTCCTGCCCTGCCAGCCCAGGGACCCCTTTATCAAAGTCCTTCTGTGGAGCACGAGTAATCCTGAGCATGGTTCAAAGGATCTACCTGAAGTTCTGTTTAATTTCCCCTGACATGCAGTGATGAGAGTGATGTGCTCCGATACCTGCAAGGATGAGAAGTGAATTGAATGTTCATGCTTCTGAACTGAAGGGGCTGGATTTCAGAGGCACCCCACTGGTAAGCAGCCTGGGCAAACGTGGGCAGGAGTGTGTGACTTTTAGTGTGCTGCTGTCTTCAAGATCCTCTTTGTACAGCTGAGGAGAGGGTTGGCATTGTATCAGAGACAAAAAGCCTTCAACTATTAGCACAAAAGCCATTTCAAACAGTTGCTTGCAAATTCATGTCAGATGGTGTGTTATGTTGATGTTTATATGGAATAAGGATGCAAAGAATGTGACCATTCCCCAACATCTCTTCTGGAGCTGGCCATACTCAATACAGGGCTTGTATCGCATGAGCTTCGCATTGCTGCAAACACCTCTGTGGTGCATCCAGGCAGCACAGCCAGACAATGCCAATCCTAAGAGTCAGTTCAGGAGAGAGTTTTGCCTTTAGGACAGGTATGTGGGGGGTGTGGGTGTTTTTTCTGCTCTGCTCTGCACAATGGAGTGTGATCTGCTCTTAGGATCACCTGAAATGGCTGTTCCACTTGCATGCAGGTCACTGGTTTATGACTTTACAGCCCATTCTTAAATCCCTTGATCAGTGCCAGGAGGCATTTTGGGGCATGTGCAGGGTATGTGGCACCAGCAGCCAGCTGTGCTGCCTGTGGTATGTGTGTGCTTTGCATTGCCTAACACAGCAGGGGGCTGAGTCCAATGGTGCTGATGGCACTTAAGCTCCTACAAGTACATCCCTCCCCTTACTGACCTGGAAAGCCCTGTGCCCCAAGAAACAGCAGCTAATGGTTATATGCACTTTCAGTCCACTTTCAGTCCTTTGCCGTTTCTTTGGAATGCCTGCATAGCAAACCCACGGCAAAACAGCAGTGCCAGTGACAGCAGAAAAACATGAAAGGAGGAAAATGAAATGGGAAAACCAGAGAACATCATTAACACAGCTGCTTGTAAGAGGCTGTATTTACAAATGTCTAGGTTTCCTCCAGAGCGGCAGTCATCTGTAGTTTATTAATCAATTCCATAATGCTAAATCAGTAGTTTTACATCACTAACACTGCAGTATTGAATTAATATGAATCAGTACTTTAGTACCACAGTTTTTTACACAAGCAAAGAAAATGTATAGGTGCTGTTTTGCAAGCATTTAATATTACATGACTTCTTTTCTTACATGAAGACTCTGCAGTGATGTGATGATATTCTTATTGGTATCTCACCTAGGGTCAGTCTGAAGTGTGGTTGATCCTTGTTCTGCATTCCTGAAGTTTAATTTGTGTTTCAAGCCCTTTCTGTGACAGCAGCTTGCATTGTGCCATCAAGCTGGTAAGGTATGGCCCATCTTCCCTAGTCTGTGCAGGCAGGGACAATCCCATTTCTGCTCAGTGTCCTGGTTGTTGACAAAACCCCATTTCGCTTTTCCACACTCAATTCAGTCACTGGGTGCTGGTTGCTTGTCTGTCACTGTCATCAGCACAGTTCCCCTGGCACATGCTCTTCCATCTCCACATTGTGTTGACACTCCATGTGTGTGCAAAGATGCCCTCCATGTAACAGGGTTCCCTCAGTATCATTTCCTTACTTGTTATCTAAAACCTGTGAAAACACAGTGGAGTGGTTTCTTAGAAAAAAGGAACAACACTAGAAGTTGCATAATAAAATGTGATTTAGCAGTGGACAATTAAATTTTACTAAGGAAATAGGTGTTTTGTTAGGAATTTATACTTTATCTTCTCATCAGTTGCTAACAGACACATAGAAAATTATTCAAAAGAAATAGAAATTCAAAGATGATTGAGGCACACTTAGAAGAGTTCATAAACTCCTTTTCAGAAGAACACTATTATAAACAACTAGGACTGGTAGCTTAAAACCTTGTGGGATTTGGCACCCTGCTGAAAGATGTTTGATGGCGCAGGGGAGCTGTGGGGTGATCACCTCTCTTCCACCAAAAGCTGGGGCTTTTGCTGCCATGCAACTGGAGCAGGAGCCCTGGGGTGAGATAGATGTGTTGGGCTGTAAGCTGGTTCTGCATCTCTGGGTGTTATTGTGCCCAGAATCGGTCGGGGGAGTCAAGGCAAGTTTGGCTGCTGAATGGCTGGTGGAGAGCACAAGTCTGACTGTCCCCAACACGTGAGGAACTGAGAGAGCATCTGCTAAAACAAAGACACAGGCATGCAAAGGGAGACAACATGAGTCAATAGCTGTTGTCCTCTCCTGCCACGCCATGTACCTCCCAGGTAAGGCTGGGAAGAAGGCAGTCTCAAGGATAACTTTAAGCTACAAGCCTAAGAGGAAGCCTGGGTAGGAGCATTTTGACTCATTTGGTCTGAGAAACACAAGGCAATGCTAAGTGAAAGGGAGAATTCACACAGATACAGGTTCTGAAAAACCTAAGCAAAGTATGACTTTTCTCTGCTTTTTCTTAATATATATCCTTACCGTATGCTCTGGACAATCCCTGTTCTGCTTGCTGTGATTTTAACCGTAGGTTTAACCGTAGGTGACACGTGCCTTACGACAAAGAAGCCGGGTATCTGTGATAGAATCAATAAAGGAAAATTAAATTAGATGAAAAAAAGGGGGGTGGGGAAGCAGCATTAAACCTCTTTTTCCCTCATCCTCCAGGAGGGCTATGTTGACGAATAGCTGAGCGATGTGTCAGTTTAATAAGGAGAGCCCTGACAACAGGGAAAGTAATTAATCATCATGATTTAAAGCATCACATTTAATCATGATTTAAATAAAAAGCAGAGAACTTCTATTTAAATCATCACTTGCATTTTTGCTATGTATAGGCTTTCAGGATTTTTTTTGTCTTCCAAGAAAGCCTGATTCTCATTTGCCGATACCATCTAACACAGTTTTTGGCTGAGTGGGGAGTGCACTCAGGGCCCACAGCTGTTCTTCACTCAGTTACATGGTTTAACATGTTTATTCAGATTAATACTTTTAACTTTCTTTATGATATTGAAGAACGAGGAAGATCTATTCCTGGTTAATGGTCCTTTCTTGCGATTTTGGTTAAACTGCTCCTGGAGGAGAACTGGGATTTGGTTAGCCCCCAGCTGTAATTACATAAAAGTACGATACGCATACTGCAAAAGAAAAGGTTTATCAAAACATGTTCAGCATTTAAAACTTAAGTGATTCATTAAACAAAAGTAATATGATCCTCATTCAGTGATTTGAATTTAACTTCTGGTCATAACGACCTTCAAGATTTTAAAAGAAATAAATCTCCTTTTACATCTTGTTTATGTTCATAGATTAGAGAGGAAAATTAAACTTTTTTGCCCTTCCTTTTACCTCCCAGTTCCCAGCTCTGAACAGGCCAAGTAACTGCTCCAGAACATGAAAATGGTCTCTCTGCACATTTGGAAGTGGTTGGTCTTGCAAGTTCACTTTGGCTTCTCAAAACACAACTTCTCCAGGACTCAAATAAGGATTTCCACTGGTTCAGTGGTTCCTTTTTCCCTCTAACAGCAGCTCTACTTATATTTTTAAACTACACTGACCTTATCTGGCTTTGAATAATAATTTCAAATGCATTTACTTTTGTGAAGAAAAATGACTCGTATTTTCAGGCGCATGAATGAAAAAAGGTAAGCAACCAATGTATTTGCTACGGGCTGGTGAAAGAGAGGAAAGACTGGTGAAGAGAGGCATGGCTGTGCTGAGAAGGTGTGCTCTTCCTCTGAGGTGAGCAAGCAAGCTCTTCTGAGGAGGAGCAGTGCCAAAGCCTGCTGGCTTCTGGGCCCTGGCCTCATGGCAGCAGCGAGCAGCAAAGATGGCAGCAGCAGCGTGCTTCCCAGAGCACCCTGCAAATGGAAACACAGCATGGCTGTAGTGAGAAGGGATCTCTGGAGGTTGTCTGTTCCAGCCCCCTGCTCCAGCAGAAATACCCAGAACAGGTTTCCTAAAACGCCACCTAGACCATGTACAGGTTGCTTTGAATCTCTAAGGATGGAGGCTCTGCCACCATTCTTGGTAACCTGTTCCATGATGCCTCTCGAGATGTCTCAGAAGAAGCAAGTATAATAAATGGCAAATTTATTTGGATCTGCTGCTAGTTATCAGTTATTGGCAGCTGTGCATGCTGTACTTGTGGGAACTCTGGTGGGGAGCTCCCCATGGTGGGCGCAGCAGCAATGTCATGAGGATGGCAGCAACAGCTGCATGCAGCCCAGGCCTCCAGTGTACTGGTCACAGGTGATACACCTGCCTGTTACTTCCTGACAGAAGTTACACCTTCCTGGCCCAAGCCTTTACAGAAATATGAAGTAGTGATGACTGCATGTCATGGCCTCTTTCTGGGCCAACAGGTGAGGAGTTTGTATGCTAGCCCCAAGCTACTGCGAGACACCAGTGCTTCCTGCACAAACAGGATGGTGGAAGAATGCCAGATCCCTTCCCTTTTTCCTTTCTTTTCCTTTTCCCTTTCTCTTTTCTTCCAAGTTTTTAGGACTTTAAGTTGCAGAGAAAACCTGAGCTCCCTTGCAGTGTAGTCTTCCCTTTTCCCAGTCAGAGAGAAAAAAACACGTACTTTGCATTTTGGAAAATGCAGTGAGTCTTTTTCAGCACTTTGGGATGCCGAGAATAATTTCTCCACTTCCTTTAACAGAAACACACAGCTTTACATCAGCTGAGGCTCTGGTGTATAACATATGGGAGCTTTTCACCAGGACTTGACTGCAGCAGCAATGGCTGCATTTCCATTTAAGTGGTCATAAAAAAAATATGAATATTTGAGACTGAATCACAAAAAGAGGAAAAATTAAACTATCTGCTGCTCAACAACCTACCTTTCTCCCTTTAAAAGCATGGATTAACAAACAAGAGTATACTGAAGGGAGAAAAGAGAAAGACAGCATGTAGAAAAGGAGGTACCATAGATAACCCAGACACTCCTTTTCCAGTGTGCTTGGATATACACTTATTGCATAGCCAAGAAACCATCACATTGCTTCCTCCTCTCCAATAATGCTATAGCTCTTGCTCTCTGTCTTCTTGGGCAAGTAAATGCTGCTTGCTCTAGCTGTTCTGTATTTGTCTTGCTGTACACGATAAGTGCTCCAGCGTTGATTCTCCTCTCCTTTGGCTTCTGGCTTGTAGTTCCACAGCCCTGCAGCTCCACAGTCAGTGTTGTGTCAGCTTGCGTCTTCTTCAAGGGCATGCAGAACTACACACAGTCCTCCCTCACACAAGGGAATCTGCAGCTGCTCAGCAAGAAAATCTGCTTCAGTTTAGCAGATGACAACGGTTGGGGTAAACTTGCCTTAAATAAGCTGAAAACAATAAAGTAGATCAGAAACGAATAGTCCTAGGTTATGCTAAACACGAAATTCTGCGCTCCTTACTGATGCCAGTCCCTTAGTGAGGTGGAAGGGAGAGATTGCATGGCTGATTTTCATGCTGCAGTTGCCCTGCTGTCCTGGCAACAGTCCTTTCTACTGTTTCTCCAGGATTGCCTCTTCTTCTGTGCATGCAAGCTCTTGTGTGTCTCCATGTCATTGCCCTGCCAAACAAGCTTTTTCTCCATTATGCCAGAGGTTCCTAGGCTACACCGTACAGCAGGCACAGCTCACAGAGCTTCCTGCTGACACAATTTTCTCCTGTAGCTTATTGTGAGAACATGAGGAAGAACTTAGAGAAATAAACACAAGGAACAGACTTGGCACTACTTGTTTTTTGTATTTTTTTTGTGTTTTTTTTTTTTTTTCCTAGCTACTCCTGTATTTTCATTAACCTTGAGGGCACTAACACAACTCTGTGTTCCTTGAAAGAGACTGAACTGAGCCCTGCTCCACTGCCTGAGCCCATTCAGATCACGGCTGTTTTCCTGAGGTTTGCTAGGCATTCCGTAGAAGTGATCCATGATGTTCTGAACTATAGAGCTGAAGAGGCTGGGAGCAGTTCTGGGATCCTTCTGCACTGCTTTGCTCTGGCCTGCTAAAAACCTCAGGATGCCCTTCCAGCTGCTGTCACAAGCATCTTGGGCATCCTGGCTCACAGATCTGCTTGAAGAAATCAAGACACCATGTTGGGAGATGCAAAGCACTGAATCGAGGGAGTGTCTGTGGGGCCACACCTCCATCAGCAAGGCCAGATCAGGAGTTATCAGGAGGCTTCTGCTACATGGGCAGTTGCTAGCACCTGTTCTTTGTGAGGCAGACCCCTCTGCAGCACTGCAATGGGTCTTATTTCTCAGCCACTGTTTCTCTAAGCCACTCATGCTTTGGTCTCAGTGTCAAAATCTGGGACTGTCTCAAATCTCATGATACATCTGAGGCTGAGGATTCAGGGAGAAAGTTAGAGCTCAAAACTGTGGATAAAGTGTTGGTGGGAAGAAGCAGATAGTAAGGATTTGGGAACCCTTTCAGGAGAAGAGGAGCCTGTGTAGAAATATCTGTCTGCCCCCTTTCATAACAGAGCTTGTCTGCTGGCACAGGGAAGGAGAAATGTCAAAAAGGAGTATGCCAGCTTTAAGCTGGGAAATAGCTGATGGCTGTGAAAAAGCACCTTGCTCAGGATGGTATGGCTTGCAAGGTGGATTTGACTTGTATTTGGCGTGTCTAAGAAAGGATGAGTGGAAAAACAGACCACAATCATGCAGAAAAGGCAAATTAGGTTGCCTGCAATTCCAGTGAATGGGCACATGCCAAGGGACAGAGCAAGGGCAAAATTTGTGAGAGTCTCTCCACTGACTCCAGAGGCTTGAAAGCAGAGGGAGGTAAAATGCTTGACCTCCAAAGGCATCTCCAAGCTGACAGGCATCCCAGAGCTGGTAGGAAGGAGGTAGTTAGTGGGAAACAGCACTGACAGGTCACCAGCTTTGTATGGCAACCAACTTCAGCGCAGCAGGGTGTACAGGTGGGGCACGGTGCTTGGAGGATTTAAAAAGTGTATCAACATTAAAATAGCATGGGGAAAGGCAAGCATTGTAGGAGCCTTGTGGCTGGAATACCAGGTAGCAGTAATAATGGTGTGGGAGTTACCCTGCAGGCCTCTTATGGAATCAGAAAGTGCTGAATGGGGTTAGAAAGGCTGGAGATTTAGGGAAAGTTAATAACTATGGCAGACTGAACTGCCTGTTATGTTTGGGTCAGTGCCTCCTCAGGTGAGGTGTGGATATATAGTTTTTGGGCTTCCCTGCTCCAGGGAAAATCCAGCTTGGGAACCTGCAGAAGGAGTGTGGTGGGTTAGCCTTGATCAACAGCTGAGCTCCCATCCAATCAATTGCTCATTTTCTCCCAGGTGGGATGGGGGAAAGAAGAAGTGCTATCATGAGAAAAACACATGGGCTGAGTAAAGACAATTTAATATTTAGAGAAACAAAAGCAAATGAACAAATCCCAACCAAACAAAGAAAACAAACAAAAAATCAAGTGATGCAAAAGCAGTCACTTACCATCAGCAGACTGATGTCTAGCCAGTAATGGCTACTTTTAAAAACTATCTCCCTCCCTCTGGCTTTATTTCTGAGCATGACGTTACATGGCATGGACCACTTTTTGCCCACCCACAGCCTCCTCTACAGGAAAGGCAGAGAGACAGAAAATGCTGTGCCCCTGTGCAAGCACTGCTCAGCAGTGGGTACAGCACCAGTGTGCTGTCAGTGCTGCTCTGATCACAGATCTAAAACACAGCACCATATGGGCTCCTGTGAAGAAAATGGTCTCTGTCCCAGCCAGACTGAGTGCAAGGGAGCACCTAGGTAGGCTTGGTCTTAAGTGGAGTCTGGAAAGAGGACCTATGTAAAAATGAGACAAATATTTGAAAAAAAAATTAAGACAATCAGAGCAGGAAGAAAACTATGAACAGACTGGAGACTGTTAAAAAATATGATACTTACAGCCTACATGAAAATGCATGCTATAATTCAAAAACTCCAGAGTGTTCCTGCCCAACATCATTGTCCCGCATGGTTCAATGGGGAAGCTAAGGAGGCTGCAGTGAAATGCTAGCATATAAGAGACTGAAAACTGGCCTACAAAAGCCAGGGAAGCCTCCAAAACATGCTTTTTCAAATGTATACAGGAAATCATGACTGCCAAAAAGAATGTGAAGACTCCTCTACAAAGGGTGTTCAAACTTATGCAAATACAGCAAAACCGGTTGTGAGTCTGCATGATAGAATAGTGGAACCACAAATCACAGAATCACAGAATCATGATAATGTGTGAAGAAGTACCTGGGAACAAATGTGTTACACAAACAATCCATGTATTCTTTGCATTGCTTTAAATTATCAGGGGGCTTTCCATAGCTGATACATTTCTTTGCAGAATTAACAAAAGGAACTAGATTAGCTTGAAATAAGCACAGAAGTAGCATTAGAACAAAGAGATGATTTATAATCTGAGCATTTGAGTAATTTGGATTAGGTATCATCTACTTCAACTCTTTACTCACAGCAGGGACAACTCAATCCAGTTGCTTGGAGCTGTGTGTAGCTGAGCTGGGAAGACCTCCAAGGACAGAGATCCCACAGCCTTGCAGGATCCCTCTTGCAGTGGTGGACCAGTCTTCTGGGAAAAAAAAAAAAGAAAAGGCTCTGACCTCCTGAGCGTGTTTCAAACCATAAGCTGTGTCCGTTGCTTCTTGTCCTTTCTGCGTGCACCCCTGAGTACTGTCTGGCTCCATGGTTAGTAAGATGCTAACAAGTTCCGATGACAAGATGGTATTCACCCATGGGCTGAGTGGGACATGTGAACCCACAGATCTGCTGCCCAAGACACATAACCTGTCTTCACTAAACAAAAGAGCTGCTGGGTTGCCAATTTAACTCCCAAGTGCAGGAAGATGTGTTGAGGAGATCCTGAGGGCAGCCAACCAGTCACTTACATTCATGAGGCAGTGGTAAAAGTCTACAATAAAGACTATGGTCATAAAGCACATGGACAAACAAAGGATACTGCCACATATTCAGTATCACTTTTGCAACAATGGGTACTGCCACACTTGACTGGTGGGGCTTCATGGGAGATCCTCCAGAGATTTGTCCACTAAAGAGGTAAAAAATGAGTGAATGGGGGAATAGTGGAGCTGCTGCCAGCAGCTCTCTGCAACCATCCTCTCAGTGCACAGCAGCATGCAGAAAAGACAGTGAGCTGGGAGCACCATGAAAAAGGCAACAAGGCAGAGGAAATCATTCTGTTCTTACTGAAAATTTTGGTGAACCTGCAACTTGAGCACTGAATGTAGGTCTTTCCACTACATCTCAAGAAGGACATGCTGGAGCTGGAAAGTGGTCGGAAAGGAGAAATTAAGATGACTGTGGAGATGTAGCAGCTGCTTTCAAGGACAGGCCAGAAAATTTGAGAATGTTTAGCTTGGAACTGGGCTAAAGGGTATGAGACAGATTTGGCTAAAATTAGTGAAGTAGGAGGATAAGCTGGAACAGTAGTTCACCAAATCCTGTAACACCAGGGACAGAGGGCTCTCAGTGAAATCTGGAAGAAACCAGTTTAAAACAGACAAAGAATAAACAGCTTCTACAGAGAGGGGAAAGGAATTTTTGGAATTGGCTGGCATAGGAGATTGTGACTGCAGATGGTAGAAGAAAGGAATTGGAGAAACTCATGGACAGCTACCGGATGAAGGAGAGATGTCCCCTCTAGTGTCTTCTCTGCAATTGTGGATGCAGAGGATATGATAAAAATGCCCTGTGCAAAGTGGATATACTTGTGTCTTCCTCCTAAATAACATTTCCTAGTGCCACAGCTGAGGACAGGGTTCTGGCCAGGGGGACAACTGTACTATAATAGTAGGGCATTTCTTAAGTTCCTTTATCCATGTTTGTTCCCTCCAGATCTCATAGATTTCCTCCACTGTGCTCTCTCTTCCTGTCCTTTTGGGAACCATGTGACGGGCAGTGTAAGGTGGGTTGGAGAAAGATCACATGGGACATTTGAGTTGGTGAGCATCCCGTCTGATGCCTAGCTGGATGATGTCTCTCCCATCTGGCCCTGAAGCTCTTTCAGACGCAGCACAGTGGCAGATGCAGTGGGTGTAGATCTATATAGTATGTGTCTTAGAGCACATGGACCATGAGAAGATTGGACAAAGGAGCAAGGCTTGCAGGGCAGGACAAATAAGCAGGAGCTGGCTGGCCACTCTCAGCCCATGTGGTAAGACAAGTCCACTTCACAATTTTTCCTGTCCGAATTGTTCTGATTACAGGGCTAAAAGCTGGCCCAAACAAGGGGTCAAGTTATTAAAAAAGTAAGGGAGGATGAAATAAAAGAGAAGGAAAGAAAGTACTAGTCTCAAGTGCTTGAGATGCCTGCCTCATAAATTCAACATCAGCTTCCTTTGGTCCCCAAACCAAGTCTGCTCTAATGCTATTTGCAGATATAGATTGCTGTCTTTTTCATTACTGTTATCAAATGATGCATTTGTGGTGCAGCTCCAGAGCCCTCTCTGCCCTGGTAAGTGGATTATGCATCCTAGTGCCAGCACTACTTGAGTTATACTTTTAATACTAAAAATAATAAAAAAAAAGAAATAATGAAATATCTCCCAGGCTTCCAGATTTTTTTCTCACTCCTTTTCTCAAAGATCTAATTAAGATATTTATATCCCAAAAGGCAGTAGAGACCTGACCCTTGCTTTGTTAGCAAAATGTGACAAAAGGCACTTTGCTAAGCATTTGCGCTCACCACTAATGCCAGCTAAACTTCTGGGAAATGCTGTCCCTGTTTCTTCCTGCTGCTCAAAGCTGAGCCAAGCTCGGCAAGGTGAACAGTCCCTCAGGAAGACAGATGGCTGTCTTGCACCACTACAGTTCTGTGCCCTCCTCCAGCATCACTGGAAGCACATCTCAGCTCTGAGGCTGCTGGAATGGAAACAGAGGGGCTCCTTTGTCCCTCTGCCTACTAGAAGCCCAGAGGCACCTGGTGCACAGGCAACACTTCCAAGTGTGCCATTTTATGTCTGGATTTGGCATGCTCACATTGTCTCCTCTGAGATGCCCCAGGAAGTAAATCAATGCCTGCAACACCCAAGAGCTACCTGATCTGTTTTGCTTGGGAGGAGGTGGCTTTAGCAAACTTGAGAAGGACCTTTAAGGAAATGTTTACCTCCCTGTAGGTTTGATGCCTTTGTCCAGTGGAGGGGAGATGTGGGCAGAAGTCCTGGTGCTCCTGAGCTATTGAGGAACAGGAGCTTTCGCAACGGGATGAATGCCAAAGAAACAGTGGGTATTGCTAAGGCCCATTGTCACAGCTGGATTTGTCACTGACCTATAGGTGACCGTGAATGAAATAATTATCTTATTTCCCTTCTTAGTATTTGTCTGTCTAAATCCTAAGTATTTGGAGAAAACTGTTCCTCTCTGAATTTGTGTAATATCATCTTGGCCACAACCTCAGATGAAGTCAGAGTGCAAATACAACAAAGCAAGCTGTTACAGGACTGGGTCCAAAGCAACTCCTCTGAGAGTATCTGCACAGCCAGCAGAGGTGATCCCCGTCTCGCTGAGCAATTGGACCAGCAGGAAAAGAAGTTCCTAATTTCTCTGCCATTCACCTGAAGTTCTGAAAATCTGCCCAGTTTCCAAACTGTGCCACTAGAGTTAGGAACTCCCACTCCACCTCCACTACAGTTACAGACTCCACCTCATGTCCTGACCCCTCCACTCTTAGTTTCTTCACTATCTAGGGCTATCTTGGCGTTCCATTCAATGAAGCCTCAGCTGAACACCAGTGGGATAAGAGTGAAAAGTTTTCCTGAGATCACGAGCATGATGAAAAAACAACACCAGTAAAGAAAAGCAAACTCTGCAATATGCTCTTTGAATAACAGTGGTATTAACCTCAAGGAGTGACATAAAGGGTGGAAACATGAGCTACAATCGATTTTTTTTTTTTAATAACAGCAGAAAGGAAAAGTTAAAAAAAAAAAGTTGGATAGCTGCTGAGCCAGGTCTACAGTATCCAGCATGTCAGATTCATACTTATGAGATAGGATCTGAGCAGCCATTTGGGTATCTGCTCTTCAACAAACCAGAAAATCTCGGCCTTCTAGATTGTTAAAGAGAATCTCAGAAGGCAAAAAGAGAGAAAAAAAGACACACGACCAGATCACCAACAGGCAGAAACCTGTGCTGCTTAACTGAAGGAAATGGAGCTACAGCAGTCAAGCTCTGGCCCATAAAGACTGCAGAGACTTCAAAAGCAATAAATGACTTGATCGACCTCCACAACTTTACAGCTACTGCAAAGAGTCTTGGGGTCAGAAACTGCAGAGCACAAATAGGTTTGTGTCATTTTAACAGACCTGACCCGCTGCTGGGCTGTGTCATCTCAAGTTTTCTATTATTTAACACATTGATCAGTTGGTCAGGATGGATGCGGAAACATAAAATCAAAAGTAACACATTAAAAATCGATCAAAAATAGCAACAAGCACAAATATGCAGCCTGAGAAGACAGTGGGATCCAGCCCAGGGGGAATACAAGAAGAGATTGCCTTTGATTTAAGAGCTAGGAACTGTGTTTGTTTGAGGGGAAGGATGACATCATGGTCTAGCTATGTCAGTGAGAAAGGTTTTATGCATAGAGAGATTGTTACAGCAAAGTCATGGAGTCAGCCACCTACCCTGCAACAGATAGAAAGACACAGTGTCAGCTTGTCTTTACTTAGGCCAAGGGTTAACCACATGTGGGGAGAAGACATGTTTGATCTCTCAGACTGGTGCAGTTGACCAGTGGAGCTCAGCATCCATCAGGCAGCCCACATCCTAAAACCAAGTGCTCCACACAGCAAGGGCCTGCACGTCACATCCAGCTCTCTCCTTAGCTCATGTCTTGCAAGGCACAGTGAACATTACACACTTTTGCTGCAAGCAGACAATGACTGAGACACAGAGTCATTTGGTTTGGGAAAAAACTGGCTACAATTTCAGCCTTTTCCAGAGGTTTCTGCTTCTTTTTGAAAGGGCATATGGTAAAGCGTGTTCCTTCTACTGAAAATATTGAGTTTTCACGAATTCTCATGTCAGATGACAGTCACCTCTAAGGCAGCCTGTGGCATTTACACAGCAGGACGTGGTAGCTTGTTTTTCCAGGTTTCTTTCATGTCTAAAGACACTGGCAGTCCTTGTGGTAGTTGCTGTTTGATGGGACTTCTTAGCATCACTGCCTCAGCTTGCCACTTTCCCCATTATTGACTGCAACTTCTCTCTTGAGTAACTGCCTCTTGGTTTTGCTTTAGTTCTTGTTTACGAACATCCAAGGAGCGGTCTCAGCTCCCTAGTGACAGAGGATGGATTCAGTGCATGCTTGTGGCCATGAGTGACTTTTTAAAAGTTTCTAATGGATTACATGGAAAAGGAAAAAAATGGGAGTGTGTGAGCATGAAGGTGCACTGAAGTGCAGACTTTTAATGATGGAGCCTTGAGCTAGACAGCTAGATCACTGTGTCTTTGCAAGAAGGCTTTTTTCTCCTTTTGTCTTCCTTCCTCTGAATAATTCAAAATCTGCTGATAACTGCTGTGACAGTAGCTGATATGTCAATGTTGTTAGTTCTTAAGCTGGGTATTCACTGGGCCGCCAAGGCAGAGCAGCATAGCTACAACAAAGTCATTCAAATGTCTCTGACTTACAACAGCTGAGAATCATTTTTACTAGTTGCAATAAATAACAACCCTGACAACCTGGCCTGGATCCAAAGTGCAGCACAAAATTCTGTGCAAGTTGTTGGAAGGAAATTATTCTGCAGGCTCCAGGCACTCCTCTGGGACACAAAAATTAATGAGTAGCACTTAAGTTTATCAGAATTTAAAAGAAAAATGTCCTACAGCAACCCTCAGTAGTGACTCTTTATTGTATTAATCTTCAGAGATTTCAGAAATGAAGACAAAAATTAGAAGAGAAAAAATATAATAAAAGGTTTAACAGAAAAATAATTGTTGACTTTTGGAGCAAGGATAAGATGATACTGAAAAATACCTGTTTATCTATGTAATCCTATATAAAACAAATATACATATATCTCTATCTATAAATACAGATTGTATGATGTATGTTATGTGTGTTATCTGCAATGTATCTTTGCATACAAATATAAATATGCTGGAATATCTGTTTCAACATGACAGCCCTTTTTCAAGCACATATGGTGAGACTGGGAAACGCTCTATCTACAAGAACTCCTTGGGGCTGATGACTCGAGGACTGAAACTTTGGCTTTTATGCAGCTCAGAAGATCAGCTATTTCAGTAGCCAGTGCAAAACGGTAGGAAGCAGAGGAAAATGGGAGGAACTTGACTTCGGGTGTCCTATTGACCAAGCTGCCTCCTATGCGTAAGGAAAGGTAGGTATCTAAGATAGATGCTTACAACATCCAGCAAACTTGAGTATAGAAGGCTGAAACAGTAGGTAAGAGATGCCCAGAAAAGTGCAAGGAAGGCACAGATGTGAATGTTGTACTTATGTTACGCTCTGCAAGTATGCAAGGAACAGAAATTCAAGCACATCCAGGAATTTAGCTTCTACTGTCCTGTGCTCTTGACTAGCTAGTGCCGTAAGCTGGAATAGGGAGAGGAAAGACATTGAAAATACACCCTGAATCTTCACAGTTAGCTCCAGCAGATTGACTTTGCCCTTTGTTGGTAGCATAAACCTGGGCTAGGTTTTCAAAGTGAGCTTTCAGCTTTTTATGAGGGCTGAGGTCTGCTCCTGGAAAAGCCAATGCTGAGCTGAGAAGAAGCAATTCTGCACTAGCAAAATGCTGGAAGAAAGACAAACCAGAGAAACTAGGTTTAATATAACTTGAAGTTCAATGGAATTGACTTGGTAGAGCACTGGGCTAGTATATGCTGTGAGAGGGATAATTCCTCCTTTGGGATAGTTGATTTTTAGAGATAAATATCTAAAACAATTACTGTTCTTAGGTTGATGCCTCTGCCTGTAAACCTGGCAGAATCTTACTTCAGCTCAAATTTCTGAGCTGTCAGTTCAAGCAAAGGGCACCTTTCCTCTCTGCTGCTTATTGTATCCTTATCCTCAGATGTTCCAGAGCTGTGACTGGCAGTGCCTTTTATGGTGGGAAGAAAACTCTTTTATGACAATCAGAGACTGTAAGAGGGAAAGCAGATACCAGCCAGGCTCCTGGAGAAGCAGCAGAAGTGAGGGAGGACTGGGGATGTCTGTCTTGAAAATGGAGGTCTTTCTAGCAGGATAACTGTAGGTAGCGAATGACCTCCATAGCGACTGTGCTGCCTCCCCCTGGGGGCTGCCTCACATAATTACTGCCCCATGGCCTAGGAGGGCAGACATTCAAAACATGTCACCAGGTCACTTCACACACGTATAGATCACAGCTAACTTTGGGATGTTTCACCTCTCCCACTGATCTCTAGACCTCCACGTTGCCTCTTCTCAAATACCTAAGGAAAGTTCCAGATTTTAGTCCTTTCAGCTTTCTGAGCTTCATGGCTGTTAGGCTGATTCATACTTGGACTCCTACTGGCATTATCTTTCACTGATCTCCATACACCCAGTGCAGCTGCCTCCCAACAGCCCTGCAAATCCAGAAGCCAGACACGGTTGCTGACTACATGCTGATCAGGCTGAAAAGGCCAGGGTGTTGGAGAAAGGTGAAGGTGTGAAGATGCAAATATAAGCGGCAGGATCATGCTGGCAGGAGACCCCCGAGTGAGAGCTGGTTATTCAAAATTTGTCCCGTTTGGCTATAAAGTGCCTTACTCAGTCTGGATGCTGTTGCAGCTGTTGCACGTTCATTAAAATATCCACTTTTCCTTTTAAGTTAGCAAGCTTTGAAATTGGAATGCAAACTAAATGAGGAGTATCACCAGTCAGTGCAAGACCTTGCCCTCTTACGACCTGTACTCACTAATACAGCTGCTGGTTGGTCTCTTAGACTGCCAGAAGGAAAATGACCTTCTTCTATATTTGCACTATTGTATGCTACGGCTCCCTGCTTGCAGAGGACACTGTGACATGTTCCACCAGCCACAGTTCTCTTAGGCGGATCTATGCCAACCCTCCTCCCATTTCCTTTCTGGAAAGAGGATATGAATTTTCCATTCTCTGTCTTTCATCTCAAGACAAAAAATTGCAGACATTTTGCTGAATGGGTGTTGAATGTAGAATTGTTGGATGATTAATGAGAATTTTATGAGAAGCTCTTAACGTAATTAAGCATGAGGCCTTTGCTGGCTTTTGTCTTCTCTTTTTACTAGTTCTACTCTAGAGATGCCGAATTTCCAAAAGGTGCACAAAAAAAAGCACTGAATTGGGAGCAGATAGAAAATGAGTTATTATAATTGTTGAGCTTTTGTGCAGCTCAGCTGCTCTCTGCAGCTTGTGTGCTTTGTGCATCTCCACGTCTGTGAGTCTCATCTTTGCAATAGGGTACAGATCTCTCTGGTGAGCATGAACCTTTCTGAACACCAAAACCCAAAGGCAAAATATAGCAGGGCTGTAACACTTCTCTATGTTGAGTCCTTACCTTCCTGGCATTTTGGAGGGTGTAAACATACCTTGCAGAGAAGGTAATTTCTCCTCTCTTGAATATTCCCAAGAAACAGAGACATTTCCATATCCCACAGCAACAGCTTGTTAACCTCCCTTTTGTGATACTGCTTAGACCATTTTCATCTTTAGAACTGTGCCTGCTTCTAGTCCCCACAATACTCATTTCCACTAATAATCACTGACTTAGTATCATAGAATTGCAGAATCATGGAATCACCAAGGTTGGAAAAGACCGCTAAGATCATCTTCTCTGACTGTCCACCTACCACAATATTGCCCACTAAACCATATCACTTAGTACTACATCCAGACTTGAATTCATCTATCTTTCCTCTTATAGCATGGGCTGAGATTGTCTTTTAAATTCTCTTTGACAAGTTGAATGAGTTGAGCTTCTTGAGTATCTTGTTCATCCTACAGATTTCAGTGTAGTCTTGTGGTTCCTTTCTCCTCTGCCAAAGCTTCAGACATTTTCTCCAAACCATACCAACTGAGATGTCTGCAGGTCCTGGAGAGCTAATAATTCATCATATTTAGTGGTGAAGCAATCACAAATTCAGACCTTATAACTGTCAGGATCCAGAGACTGCACACATAGTTGTATATCACCCAAGTCTTCTACTTCACTGCATTCACTTCTGTCTTTTTGTGAATTAGGTTGTAACATGTTTCTTCCTTGCTTTTATGAGAAAGTTATCCCAGACTTACGAAGAAAATAACAGACAAGGAGAAAGAGAGTCTATTTGGTAAGGAAACAGTAAGACAATCTCCAGAGTTCACCTTTGTGTTTGAACTGAGGTCGCCATGCTCAAGAAGAGAATATTTTTATCAAAGCCACTCAGCTGAGTGGGATCATCCCCTTCCCCACCACTGAAGAGGCTCTCTGATTCAAGACTGTACATCTGCCAAACCTGCCACGTGTGGGAAGCATTTCCATGTTTCAGATGCCATAAACACTGCAGCTTTCAATGAAGTGTCTTTTAGGAAGCACAGGTTTGCTAATAAGAGTGAAGTGTGGTTTATGGAGAAGGATGCATCAAGAAATCACTGAGACCTCCCCCGTGCAGAGCACCAGATATGTTCAACAGCAGAACAGACTGCTTGAGAAAAAGTCTGCTGATAGTTTTTTATGCTACGTATCTTTGGCAAAGACAATCCTATTAGTTATTCTGAATAGTCCAGTGTGACTGCAGGGTGGCGTAATGCCTGTACAAAGAAAAGGGGCCACAGCCCCATCCCTAGTGCTGTCCATGGCATTAGGCTCAGCACTGGGAGAAACTGAAGCACTGGCTAACATGTAGTAAGGGTGGGAGCTATAGGTCTGGTGTCAAATTCTTATGACCTTTGGAAATCAGTGGGAATTCTTGTTGGGCCACCGCAGAGGATTTGTCAGCACAGCACACAGAAGAAAAACAATCCAAATTGAACAAAAGGTGTACGTTTCTTGTGTAATAATTAAACTGCTGAGAGCAGTGTGTGGGCATTCTCTTTCAGAGCTGAAAGGGTCATAATTCTTCTGAGTTTAATTGACTTAGGACAAGAATTGAGTTAAATGAATTAAAGCCCAATTAAACTGAACTGAGGTCATGGGGCTTTAGTGCAATTTAACAAATCCCTTTTCAGAGTTAGCCTGAATTAATTTTCTCAAATATTCCTGTGCCAGCAAAGACCAAATGTTTGTCTGCAAAGGGACATCAATTTGGTTAATGTTATGGGATTAACATAAAGAAAAATAATGATTTGTGTTTTGCTCCTCGTGTTTGATCCATTCTCATGCTGGCATAAATATGCTAATTTAATCTAATCTGCTCTGGAGCAAGAGCTGTCATGGAGTGGGCAATCAGGAATAGTTGTTCCAGAACAAATCCTGGTGTGCAAAAGTGCTGAATGCTGCAGAAAATCTGTTCCAAACTGCCAGTCCAAATTTAATTTCTTAATGGGTTGAATAGCAGTCCTTTGTTACCTTTGCAACTTAATAGCACAGAAAACTGATATCTGCTTCTTCTGGCCACTTTAACACCATTACCTCTTTTTTTCTTTCTTTTTTTTTTTTTTGTAAATGACTAGGGTTTGAAATAGATAAGAAAAAAATAAGACAGTGATTTAAATTCTGAAGCAGTATTAGAAAAGCGTTTCAGGCCAACTGTGATATATGTAATTGAAAATCTATAAATACATCAGGCTGACGCTGGCTAAATCAAAGCCAGGTTTACTTCTATTACGAGTAATTTTTGGAGTGGTCTTGTTCTTTCTTTCCGCTCCCAGCCCCCAGCCCTGGTGAGGCAAAATTACACATTCCTTTTAATGCAATCATAGCTGAAGATACCACTACGTGTATAATTTTAGTAACACTAATTTGTTATATTTAATACAGAGCAGTAAACTAAACAAACTGAATGAGAAATCACACAGCCAGACTTGAGAAGAGAGAGGAAGATAAACTCTTTGTGCCCACTGAGGAGGGCCAGTGCAGTTGTTTTCAGACTGATTACTGCAGAAAATTAAGGCTCTACAGTAACAGTGTGCATGTCCCAGCAGCCACAATATATTCTGAATCTGTTGGCCAAGTCCAACCAGGTTTGACAGGGGAGGAGAGATCCTGGTGATAATTCCATTCGCTCATACTAGGAGGGTGATGGAGAAGTCTCTGTTCACTCTCCTGCTGAGGAGTGAGGTTATGCAAGTTGTAACTGACCCCAAGAGGAGACACACTAGAAAAAGTGATTCATTACTTTCACTGCTGGAGGAATGGCTTGGTTTTCCATAACCAGACAACCAGACATCTCAAAGTTTGTCCAAGTGATGGGAGAACACAGAAGTGTTGTTGTCCCTGATGGTTTCCATCTGACCTGCCCCTCTACTCGATGAGTAAGGATATCAACTCCTGTCCTGGAGCAATTTGCTGCTTCTTCCACCCTGGCAGAAAAGGAGTTGTGAGGAAACCTGCATCTTACTGCTTCAAGGATGCAAAATTATCTTCTGCCCTCAGAGCCTCAGAATGCAGTGCTGCACTGGCAGCGGCCTAGGAATGGGGCAGCAGGATGGGAGATCTGTGGAGGCAAAAGCATGCTGTGGAGAGCTGGCAGGGGTGCAGAGGGCACACCAACATTTAGCAACCGATATCCTATGGCAAGTGAGGCTGCAACCTGCTCCATCTCTGAGCAAGTCACATTCAGCTGCTGAAACCAGCCGTCCCCTCTGGTACCCCATGTTTGCCTGGAGCAAGCTGCTGAGCAAAGTGCACGTTCTGCAGGCTCACGGGTGGCCTCCAGAAACAGAGGATAATGAACAACACAAATTCTCATAGAAGTGCTGTTCCATCCTGGAGTTTTTCTGCCCCTTTTTAGCTTTTGTGGGGCTGATGAATTATTTAGTAAATAACTGACTGTCTTAAGAAAACTGCTTTGACTGCCTGTGTCCACTGAGATGCTCCAGTGACATTCAAGAACAAAAGCAATTTAGAGAGGGAGGAATACCAGAATAGGCTCTTAGTCTAGGAATATTCACAGTGCAGGCTGTGCATTGAAATTTGAACATTGCACAATGAATAAATTGTGGCTGACATTTGATCAGTGACTCATTGTGCAAGTATTTGGAAAAGAAGTATTGATCCCAGTGTTCTGGAAAACCCCAAAAGTTTTGATAAAAAATGTCTACTTTATTGTAGCCTTTGGAAAAAAAAGAGAGAGAGAAAGAAAACACTTAAGATGTTTTTTGTTGTAGCTGCTGGAGATTTCTTTACATTCATTCTGGACTCTCATTCTAAGCTTGCAAATAATTTACCCTTTTTTCTTGTTTTCTCATTCTTATCAAATTATCAGATTACTAGAATATTTCCCTCCCTCCCTCCCCTATTTTTTTCAGCTGACAGAGGCACTGTTGCTTGAAATTTACTTGCATTTAAACAGATTTAGAGAAGATGAATGAAATTGCCCTTCAACTACCATTTAAGTACATAATAATAGCAATGGGGTATGAAACCACAGACATTATAATAGAAAAGCTAATTATAAAAAATGTATTAAATTATTGGATTCCTGAGAGCGTGATGTGTGCTACAAATGCAAGTTATTTTTAAAATTAAAAGGCAGCTTTGGAGCATGCAGGTGCCTTTATTTGTAGCGTTTCCATGCATCTTCTGGATGCATTGCAGCATTGATAAGCAAAGTATCCCTACTTTAGATTTTTGGGGAGTCTAGTTTTTTTTCCTTTGAGCATCCTGTCACTTTCCTTATGGAGAATATAGTGTCTTTCTGTGTACAAGGCAATTAAGCTGAGGTTCCCACATCTTCTTCCTCCCTTTGGGAAAGTGGGGCAAGAGAAGGTATGGATGCCGTGAGTACTTACCTCACATGGTGTGTCTCCTGGAGCTATCGTCTGGATGATTAGGCATCTGGCATCCAGTGGTGTGCAGTCCTGGACTGTGGGCTTCTTCCCTTGTCCAATCTGCCATCTTCACATTTCAAGATTTCACATGTGAATCTTCACATTCAACACGTGGAAAGTCCTTATGCTCTCTAGGAGAACCAAGCTGGATTTTGTACAGCAAGCCTCTGTTTTCTTTTCTACCTCAACCATGTCCTCTCATGATAATCTCATCCCATGGAGAAGACTTCTGAAGAGACTTGCCTTCATACCTCATTTCTGTTGCTCTTGTGTTGCATTTCTGTGGTTACAGAGGGAAATCTTGAAGGCAGGAAGGTCATCAGGAAACCTTGTGGTTTTGGGAATCAGAGTCCTTGTAAGTGCTCTGAAGCAATGAATGTTAATAAATTGTACACAGATCCACGACTGAGCTCAGGGATTTGGAGGTAAGACAAGTGACATGCCTTTTCCTCCTTCAGCCAGAGGCTTCAAAACTTTGCTGTGCCATAGGAAAGTGCTGCCTCTCCTCAACTCCTTTCTGTCTTGTGTCACTTGTGAGCTTCTTTAGGGATGCTGTGCTAATCTGAGTCTTACAGGATTGATCTTCAGTGTGCACCACCCAGAACACCAGCACCCTTTTCCTATCTGTGTACCAATACAAAAAGCTCCATAGAGCTGGAATAATACAGAGATTTCATTGTTTCATTGCACACAGATTAACATTAGAAGTCACAAGGCAAATCACTCAAAACAAGGCCTAAAGAGGAAGGGCTATTATGGGGATCAAGTGTCTGTATTGGTCACAGGTGGTTTATCTAACCATCAATTTTTTTCTGCTTGCCATTTTAATACTAGCAATTATTTTAAAACCACCTCTCAGCTGGCAGATCCTTTTTGTCATCTGGCGAGCAAGGGAAATCTTGGCATTTTGGAAAGAGAAATGAGAAATGTGAATAGGTTGGAATTACACTTTGGTGCTGCCTGCCAAGGAGAGGCATGGCACTCAATCAGCCTAGAAGTACTGAGTTTTATTGGAAAAATTAATATAAGAAATTAAACATTTCTTCTTCTCTTCTAAAAGAGAGAAAGCGAAATGTTTAATTCAAATAAGAAGGCTTTAGCAACCACATCTTGTGCAGAAATAGCTTCACAGTGCATAAAATACGTGTGGAGACCCATGGTGTGTGATGAGGCAGCAGACTGCTCCTGTTCTGAGCATTACTTTGCAGTTCACCTGGAGCACTCTAGCAAGTCTGGCTGCCAGGAGCAGGCAGGGAGCAGCCAGGCTCACTAGGTCTGCAGCAGCTCCATGTCCTCAGCCTTCAGACAGCTCTGCACTCAGAGGCAGGTTTCACTGCTGGCATCATGCCCTCCAACTCCAGACAGAGCTGGTGTCCATGAAGAATTCAGCAGGAAGGCAGTGGGGAGGTTTGTATGCCTGGCACTGGGTCTGCTTATGTGGCTGGCAGGTTTTTGGTCTCTCTGGCTCAAGCATTGCTTGCTTTGTACCTTTCTATTTCTGTGCAGCAGTTCAGATGGCTTGCTCTGGATTGCTCATCTGCCCTCTCTTCCCCCCCACCGTGTTAAAACACACTGCCAGACAAAAGCCAGGGGCTACTGGCCTCAGCCTGTCCCTGCATGGACCTGTGGATGTCTTTGGGACACCCCAGCGTTGGTGTTGTAGGGCAATAACTTTGAACACAAGATCCAGCCTTACTCTCTCTCCCCTTTCCAAGCTGGGCAGTGCAGGAGAGGTGGGACAAGGGCCATTGTGTCAAGTCTTCTGCCAGCTGCAGGGAGATTTCCATGGTGCCAAGGCGAGGGCAGAGCACAAAGATGCCTCAGTGTGCCGGAGGCATGGGGTGCGCGGGAGCAAGATCCCAACTCGCCATCTCCAGGCCGTGTAGGAAGATCATGCATGGATATCTTGCCGTGTAGGGAGGTCTGGCTCCTTGCCTAGCAATCATCTCTCCTTTCAGGGAGATGGTCACAAACCAAGGCAGAAATGCTAAAGCTTGAACTCGTATAGCCCCGAGGAAAGGAAGCGCTTCTGCATGTGGGCAGAGAATTTTCACAGCCGACATCATTAGGATAAAGGCTTTGTGTGATGGTGCATTACCCATCCCCCTTCCAGCAAGACAAAGGCTGGCATTTTAAAGCACAGCCATTTTTCCCTGGCTCCTCTTCAATGCTTTTCAGACTGGGGAACATCATTCAGCAAGTTTAGAGTATTGCTGGGGCACTAAAAAAAAAAATCTCTATGTCTCTGGAGGTGAGAAACAGGGAGGAAATGAGGACTTAATCTAAAGTAAATCCAGCACAAATCATCCAGCACAAGTGCAAATAAAGTGTTAAGAGGTCCTCTTTCTCGTCCACACCTCTGGAGAAGAAACTATTCTCTTGGCCAGTACACAATCTCCCACCCTTCTTGCACACTTCATTGATATTTCTTTCTCTCCATTTATTACAGCTCAGTCCAAAAAATATATTCCATGCAAGTTGACCAATCTCCATATTTGTCTCTGAATTAGCTGCAGCTTTGGCAAGACTGTGGTTCACATACTATTTTTCTAATGTGAAGCCAGACTTACATTTTTCCTCTTATTTTATTTTGCCAAGCCTGACTTTATTTTGTATGGTTGACATTCCCACCGGAGACAGCCGAAGTGAAGCTTCTAACCAGAGGTATTCACTCAGGAAAAAAAACGCCTCGCCTTTTCCTCTTGCAGACACTTAGCAGCTGTAGAAGTTCAGGGAGCCACTTCTACTCTTCCAGATTTTCTGTCTTGCCCAGTTAGGCTATTCCTCTCTATTGAAAATACCCATACCTGGCTTTTTGCAGGACGTGTGCCACAATGGGGCCCCAACGTCAGCTTGGGCCCCATGACATCACTGCAACGCAGAGAATCATCAAGTCCTGCAGAACTAGCCTCAACAAGGCATGCAACAATCTGACTTTACATTGGCAACCAAAACATAAATCAGTCAGTCTGAGTCCTGTTTCTACACTTGCTGCACAGGTGAGGACAGAGAGGCAGCTCGAATAGCAGCCTCTCATCTGATTCTTGGATGAATTGCAGGCTGGAGGTGATACACAAGATTGATGGGAATTGGCCTTCCAACCAATTCCTTATGCACTGAGTAGTCCATTCTTCAAATACGTATCTTTCCAATACAGGCAGGATTGTGGCGGAGGACCATGCCAAAGGCCTTGCACAAGTCCAGGTAGTCTTACTTAGATGAAGAAACACTGAACGTCAGAACACAGTCTCTTGTGCCTGGGCTGCTTTCCTAATTTCCACTTAATGTGACAAATGAGCTTGCTAGATAAAGGTTAATTGCTACTACAGAGTACTATAAGATATTATATTCATGAAATTGTAGATGAGCAAATCTAGAACAAGCACGTTATACCAGAGCTGAACTATCATATGACGTTATTCTGTTATGACTCTTTTGTTCGCTTCCAAATTAAGGAAGAGCCATTTTAGATATGTAAAAGGTACAAGAGAATTGACCCTCAGGACATCGCGGGAACTGCAGTGGTGACTTGCTTTTCTTTTTCTCTCTCTCTCCTTTCCTTTTCTTTCTCTCTCTCCTCTCTTTTAATAACAAAGGCACACTTTTGCTCGATCAACACCTTGACTCCATTCCGAGTCATAATTCGGAGGGATTGGGATCGACATAATGAACCACAAGCTGCTTTGGCTTGCACCTTTGTGAGATGGGACTTGTCTGCAGAAGAACAAATTCATCAAAATGGAAATATTCTGCAATAACATATTGACATGTCTCTCTGCAAACAGGCTCAAAGGCCTACGAACCTCGTGATGCTGTCATGAGCCAATGCTTCTACACATGGTTCAGTGGTAGTTATCTTCCTTCTGTTCCACGTTGCTCCTGCATACTGGACACTTTGGAGAAGATTCCGTGAATGAAGTTTACTCCTAAAATTCCTTTTCATTTTATTTCCATCATGTGTGTCATATTCACTAGGCCTCACCCTGATTTGCCACTGCAAAGCATTTTCAAAGGAATAGTGGGAATTGCAGCCGCTCATTCTGCATTTGCTTTTTGCTCTGATTGTGGAGAGTGATGAAAAAAAGCTTGCTGCAAATGCAGAAATCACATTCTATCTCACTAAGTGAGCACTTTCAGATACACAGCTCTGCCAATCTAGGTGATCTGATAAACTTTGCTAGAGAAATGATTTGATAGCATTCCAAAATAGATGTTTCTGAGCTGCTGCTCAGCTCCAGTTTCTCACAATCTAAAATAACATGTCTTTTTTTCCTAAAAAGCCTGCCAAGATGGTGCTGTTCAATGAGTACATAGCTATCATGAGGCTGTGAAATATTCTTCTGAGTCTGGCTTCTGCAAGATATAGATAATGGTGAAAAAACCCCAAAGCGGAGACTACTCAAGAAAGAGTGGCAGCTGGTGCATTACATTCCCAGTGCTTGCTCTGGCTAGCAGCAGTAGGCAGAGCTGCTCTGAGACACTTTCAGAGAGCATGAACAGGATCAGTGCTGAAAGCATCAACTTGTGAATTGTTCCTAACTTCAGTGCCTTCCAGTCAACCTCCAATGTCCTCTCCTGAACACGGTCTGGTGTCAGAAAGACAGAAAAACACATAAAAATCCAGCCAGCACAGATGACAAAACTTCTGCAGTTTCCCTGACTTGTCATCTGTTGGAGGATGTATTCCTTCCCTTTAATGGATTATGGCCCAGCACTCCTCCAAAGTTTCTGCAGCCCATTCTTGGGGATGCTGGTCCATAGGCTCTTTGCCTTGGACCACAGTGGGACCTGGGCAGGATCTGATGTGGGCCCAGATGTGTGCGGGGCAGACGGGCATGGATAGGGAGTAAACTCTCCCAAGCAGCATCCATGTACAGACAAACCAAGGCAACACTACATCATCCTCAGAGCAGGAACAGAACCAGCATCTGCAGAACTTGAGCCATCTGGACTTCTCTGCTATCCGATTTTGTGCAAGAGGGTGAGAGAAGGACAGGGATACTCCTGCCTGCTGCTTTTCTCTCTTGCGTTAGCATGTTACACAGCCAACTCAGAAATAACTCATTTTGCTGCATATGAGAACCAGCTATACAATGTGCACTTTGTTGGTTTCATTTCATAGATTCCCTGCAGCATTTTGATTTTTCCCAGTGCTGCTGTCAGATGCATACAGAGCAGCATCGATCTGTTGGCATGCTCTCCCCACTGTTACTTTTGAAAGAAAAAGTGCTTTCCATATCAGTGAATGGAGCCTTGGCTTTAGAATGTGTAATGGTAGTTCAGGTGAGTTACAAATCTACAAATCTAGCTACAGCTCACAAGGTGGTGTGCTGGAGCTGTAGTTAACAGAAATTCAAGTCCAAGCAGTTTGCTTTATCTAGCATTTTAAGATATGCTAATTAGCTTCAGAAAGTTCAAATCACATGTCTAAATCCTGGACTAGATGTGGCCGTAGCTTTATGTTGCTCAGAAGAGACTTGATCCCAGCTGTCGGTTGTGGGCAGAACAGTAGCAGCACCCAGCTTTATGTTGGCTGGGCTGAATACACAGTCCTTTTGTTCTGAGCACATGACGGAGCAGCAGCATTGGTCCTCAGGCAGTTTAACTGGAGCAGTGCTGATGGCATGACACTGAAAGACAAAGCTAACAATATCTAGGAGTTTAATAATGGACGACTTGCAATATGTTCAGAAAATGTGCATTTATACTACATGTGTGGCCATTGTTCTGCACACATATGCTCACTCTGACTTCAATAAGACAATCCAAAATGGAGCTGAAGGTGATTGGATCATTACACACTTGCAGGATCAGGGTCCTCGGATCTTGCACATACTAGAACAAAAGATGTAGAAGATAGTGCAGTTAGAACTGCTAATTCCAGGGCCATTCCAGATGTCCTGTTGTGACTTTTATGTTGCTAGTTCATGTGACTGTGTACAATGAAATTATGCAAGTCCTCCTACCAACAGTGCTGTGATGTTCTGTCTTATAGGTGAAAGACTTGATCCCAGTATAAACTGATGTCCCAAAAGCATGACTTGAAACAGCATAAGAAAGATCAAATCAGATAATACATTGTATGGGATCCTATGGGAGTTTCTGTCTCCTTCCTGCAAGCCTCTACTCTTTTTTTTCAAAGTTTCATCTCGCCTCCCTGCCTGTTAGAGATGAGTATGTGTTAACTTATTCCTGTAGAAAATCTGAGTCTTTTTTCTTTTTTCTTCTTGAAATCACATTCATGACTTCTTGCAATGAGTGCAAACCTAAAAGCAGAAGGTAGGGCTAAGACAATCCCAGACATTTTGTATGCCCCTGTTCCTCGCTCTCATCTGTAAAGACACCTCTCCAAACCTATGCGTTGGATCTTACTGCGGAGGAAGGAATAAAAAGCTGCTCTGTTCAGGCCTAGTTTGACATTTTTTTACCCACAGGTGTGAAATTGATGTGAAGAAGTACTTCATGACTGGAGTGACTGCAATGTGCAAAAGAAGAGAGAAACCTGGCTGAGAGATAGGAATAAATGTTTATGACATCCTCCAAAAAGGTAAAAGTCATTTAGACATGAAAAGATCGGCCTGGACCTGTTTTTCCTGAGCAGGGTTTGCATGTGCTTGAGCAATGAGCAGGCCATGGCAAGTGCAAACCAGCTACAGAGTTGGTAACAGTGCATCTCACCTGTCTGAGTGTGTTGGCACTTACTTCCCCATCTGCTTCATAACCATCCAGCCTAGACAAGCCCTTAATTACCTCAATTATTCTGTCACTTAACACTTGAATCAGAGACATTCAAGATGGTTTGTGCCCAACAAGCTCCATCAGAGAAGCTTTTGGTTATCACGTTACGGATCCTGTTTTGCAATGCAGTCCCCTCACACAGTGTATCAAGTAGACATCCCTAACTGCACCTGACATACACATATATAGCGGGGCACTAAAATGGCAACATGGTTTCAAAAAGACATATATACATACATGTGCATATTGCCTGTATGTGCATGATGACTGCACTCATGGACAAACAAGTGAGAGGAGATTGCTCTAAGCAAAGGCTTTTGCATGATAGTCTGCATCTCCTTCATCCTTTCCAGTGTATGCAAGCTGTGGGAAAGTGCTTACTTAGAGATATCTGACATTGTCCTGCTGTAGCAATAGCTCTGCTCAGTGATCACCAGCAGGAATAGACTGGAGAATGATAAAACACAACATAAATTAGAAGTAAAAGAACAGCTCCTCAGAGGGTCTCTTTTCTGCCTAGGCATTGCCTCTGGGAAGGGCAAAAGCTCAGGCATTTTGAAAATCTCTTCACCTGATTGTAAGTCCCTATGGAGACCAAAGCTCTGTCCCCCTTCCTAGCAGGCCCTAAAAAAAACCAGCCTAATGAAAAAAAAACACCCAAACCCCAAAAAAACCTACAGTGAAAGACAATGGCATTTGCTAATGTGTGAGAGAAATATCTTGGTTTGCATTAGTCAACTTGCAACCCATAAGACACTGCTTTGTTGGTGCAAACCATACTGAGAAAAAGAAGATCTCAGAAAGAAACTTAGCTAAGGTGAAGTGAAGCACCACACATTGAGCTCATATAGCCATACCTTTGCACAGTAAAGTTTTAGGAAGTAGAGCTGTCACTCTGGCCCGGACAATGTAGATACAACTATGGTAACAGCCCAGCCTCCATGTAGAAGAAACTTTTCACTAGGAAAGCCCAGGATATTCTAAAAAAGGCATTTATTTTCTTGTTTTTGCAGGCGAGAAAAATGAGACACAGAGAAGTGAACCAAACTGCCCAAGGTCAATAGTGGTAGAGCCTGAATCAGACATTGGGCTGGCAGGGTCAGCACCAGGTTAATCATTTGTAAAGCTATATTATTTCCCAATCGAACTACGTCCACACTAGAGGGTGCTGCACAGCTTTTCCAAAGTCATTTCCTGTATTTTATTTATTTTAACAAGTGCTGAACTCAAATAAGATCGGCCTGTGCTTGACAATGTGACTGCAAAGGGCAGGAGCTGTTTTTGGATAACTGCACGTGGGCACGAAATTTTGTTTGGGTGGATTAAGCTCATCAGCAGGAAGATAAACTCTCTTTTGTATCTATGCATTTGCAAATGCATTTTCGTGCAAGAAACTGTACACATGCTTAGCTATACATGCAGATAAGCTCTTTTCTTTTTCTTAAAATCAGTTGTAAAAATACTAGAAAGAAAGATATAGAATTTTAACAGAAGTGGTGGAAAAGAATTTTAGGGTGTTTTTTAAAAAGCATATTTTCCATGAAAATATTGTCAGCCAAAATTTTGTGGTCAAATATTTGGATGTGATAGATTGTTTCACCAAACTGAAATCCACCAGAAACCATCTAACTGAATTTTAAATATTATGCAAAAGGATACTTACAGTTTTTAAAAAGTATTTTCCAGTAAATTTAAGAAAATTCAATTACCAAAGAAGTCTTAATCTGACAACGACACAGGGTGAATTTGCGTGGCTCAGGGATTCTAAGCACCAGCTAGCTTCGACATCAGGAAGAGTGACATTTCCAAACAGTCAAGGGATGGGTGAGATTCTACACAGTCTTACAAGGGAATACACCCAGAGAAATGTTGTTGAGGTTTATGGTGGTGTTCATTCAAGATCATAGCATCAGCATAGCGATAACAGAGGTGTGATATTCTGTCCTTTCTGAGAAATATACACACACACGTGCACAGATGTGCACGCATACAGAGACCATGAACATCTCAGCTACTTTCTTTGAAATGTTATTTTTTTGGCCTGGGAGTGGGAAATTAATTTTGCTGTTGGGAGTGCATGAGCCTAGAATAGGGTAGGATATTGTAGAAGGAGGAAAAGGGTGGTTTTCTCAATGGACAACTCAACGGGTCCTAAATCAAAAACACCAGTGAGAGAATCCATAGCATGTGGAATAGAAATAGACAAGAATTACATTTTTTTTCCTATGCTCTTGTCTGTGCTAGAATTACCTTACGTGAGCTTTAGGCAAATTAGTGAGCATCTGCATCTTTTTACAGATCAGACTGCAGGTACTTGTAAGAATGAAGACATCTATTATACATAGGCCTGAGAAATGCACAATTCTGATCTGCTTTCATCAAACTGTGTCTTCTGATTAATGATCTGAGGTCCATAGCCTGCCCAGACATATTCTCTAAAAAGCAACAGGAATGCAATTTGTACAACATTTTTCATAAAGATTGTGGGAATACCAGATTATTCTGGTGAGAATTTATGACTGAGATGACAAGGAAGGCTGTCAATAACAATCAAGCTGCTGCTGGTCACTTTCCAATACATTCCCACTTAGCAGCTGTCACATATCTTTCCAAAATGGCAGCGCGGTGGAGGAACTTGCCACACGTGACGGTGGCCTTGCCCTGAAAGGCAGCGTGGGAAGTATGGTACGCAGCAAATCAGTGCTGACAGAAATGACTGTGCAGCTCCCTTCAGAAGGACAACTGCTAGAACTGCCTGGGGAGAGGCCTGCAAGTCAGGAAGCTCCTTACGCAGCAGCCAGTGAGCACGATGTCACTGTGCCCATTCTGGGCTTTCCAGCAATTGCCTCCACCTTGTTTGTTGAGTTCCCACCTCTCTATAGCCTCAAACCTGCATGGCACCCCTTGTATTGCTGTCTGACATTTGGGAGGGCTCTCAGCCCAGTGGATCTGTGGCACGCTTTGCTGCGGCAGCAGCTCTACCCTCACGTGTCTGCTGCTTGTGGTGCTTTATGCCTGCCATAAAAACAATCAGTTTCATGTCAGAAAGGAAGCAGTGAGCAAAACAGTAATGGCAGAGCTGATGGCAATGAACTCTGGCAGCTTCTTCTGAAATTCAGTGGAAGCTGTTTGGTTATGGGGATAATTCCAGGTGTATGTACAAAGCGTGACCTGCTTTTGTCCTCCAGCTTTGCCTGTCTGATGTATGAGTCCAGGTGGCTGCTTGACAGGTCACAACAACCTCCTGCCTTGTTGGACACCCGGTCTGCAGTAGTTACTTCAGAAATGATATTCTGGATGCTTCCTGCTGGTGTACACTGGACATGGGGTTATTTGGAGAACAAGGTAAGGGCTGCAGCATAGGGTAAGGTATTCTCTCTGCACGGGGGAGCTGGGCAAGGCAGGCAATGTGTGTGCAGCATTAGGGCTGGGAGGCAGAGCAGATCTGATCAGGGCTCTGAGGTACCCCTGCAATTTCAGCACTTCTATACCGCAGTCTCTACAATGTAGTTCGTCTTACAGGGTACAGGTAAAGACAACCATGTCCAAAATGTACGCATCCTTCTGTTCCAGCATTCTCCTGTTCAGCATTGGATACTCCTTTATCACTGTACCTTCTGCACCTACCCCTCCAGTACAAAGGAAGTACATTTCACTGATGTCAGAGAATATTACAGTGCCTCTTCTCAAATGCCAGACATGTGAACTGTCAGTGAGGGTTTACACGCAAAGGATCAGCCAAAGGGATAATATTGGCATTTCATCTCATTTGTGCTGAGGGCTGCCCAGTTCTGCCCTTTGTGAGCTTTGTGGGAGTGGGATGCTCCAGTCCTGGGAGGACTGCTCTGCACTGGGTAATCAGATGGGCAGCACTCTTATTCTGTCTCACCCTCCTCTGGCACTGCAGGATGATGGTTGAGGGCTAGCCTGAGGACGAGCCTGCTAGCAGTCCAGCCAGGTGATATCTGGCACAGGAGCAGTGAGAAGGTGGCTGTATGTGTCCGCACTCCTTGAAGAACAATGCAGAAGCCAGAGCCTTGTTGCCTCCTCTGGTTTTATTGGCAAAACATCTTTGCACATGGGAAGGACAGACAGAGATTGTAAAGTCCCAGTGAAATGCTTTCTGTTTCGTTCTGAGGAACCTTTAATCATCATTTGACAGCTGCAATTTCTTTGAAGATCTGCAGTAATTGTTTTGGTTGAAGGTCAGCATGAAATTCATCCTGGTGCCAAGGCTCACGTTCCTCTCTTAGACGATGGCTCTTAACTCACCTGATTTTCATGCTACTCTGATGTTGTTGTATGTTTTCCCATAGGATGTGGAAAGAAGAGGGCCTTTTCTCTGTTTTGACCCTGAATAACTTCTTTCTTCAGACAAGCTGTTCTAATTGGTACTCTGGTAACTCCACATTGGCCCTCCTCATGAGAGGTGCTCTTCTGTACTACTTATCGTGTTGTTTATAGGCACCGAAGAGTTGGCATTTTATCTGAAAGACATGAGTCACCTCCCATCTTTTATGAAAGAGGAGGAATAGGTTCTGGGAAGAACAAGACATAGGGCAGGGTCCCAGTCTTGCTTTCTCATCCTGAGTTTTAAGCCACATCTCTTAAAACTGCATAATTAAGCTAATGTGCATAAAATGGGAGCTTTCATATTGTTTGAATTACAGTTCAGTGCAGTGACTCCAGGGCTCGTCCACAGAGCATCGCCGCCCACCTGAGCAGCTAGCTGGTGACGTTAGACCTTAAACCTGGGGAACAGCAAAGTCTGGTGATGCTTGTATTTCAAAACCTGATGGACCACATGGGTGGGCTTTTTTTTGCACGTGGCACTATTTGTATTTTCTTGAGTTAAAAACCTAGGAAACTGCATAGAAATATATATATAAATTGCACCACATGTTGCCAAAAGAACATTAGAGCCAAAAATTTAGTGCTTGGGAGTTAGGTAATGCCAAAAACACTTGAACTCCCTTGTGTGTGCACATTATGAGACAGTCTCGAGTTACAAGATCACATTACTCCCGCTTCCACAGACAGTGCTAGGTGCTGTACAGTGGAGGACAGCATGGTTCTGTGTCATTTCTGCTACTAGGATAGAAACTAGGGGCCAAAACGCAAACTGGCAGACTGTGAGGAAAAGGTAGAGCTTGGGAACAGGTGTAAGCAGAAAGCAGTCCAGGTGCAACACCTTCAAAATGTGCAGCAGTTTTGTGCAAGCATCCTGACAGCAGGTTGTACCTGCCTGTGAACTGTTTCAATGTGGTCTGCTCTGTCCTGGGGCCTTTCCCATTTATGCTGAAAAATGTGATTATGACAGACAGTGAGATTCACCAGCTTGGGAGAAACAGAAGTGAAGGAGAAGGAGTTGTAGAGAGAAAACGTGTTTTGCTTTCTGCCTCATGTTGGTGTTCCAGAGGTGTGGGAAAGGGAAGGGATTTCATGACACTAAATTGTAGAGCTATGTAACAGGTCAGCAGTTCTGCTAGGTTTTTCCTCCACATTGCAGTAGAGTATTGAGCTCCACGCATCCAGGCACTTTGCACGTTTTTATTGTTTATTCCAGCGAGCACAGTAACCTACTGTCCCCAGACATGTGCAATGGTCTGCTGCATAGTAACACTTTGTTGTCCTAGTGAAGGACAAAATCTTTATCAAAAGAAAAAAAAAAGAAAGAGAAAAAAAACAAAAGAAAATGAAAGGGGAAAAAAAAGGAAGGAGTGTAAACACAGCCTGACAATATCCTTGCTTTGCCAGAACTTCATTCATAGGAGTAAGAATGTGTTCATTAATATTGAATTAACTTTGCACAAACAATGGGGACTGAAGTAGAATGGGTGTCAATTAGAAAAATGGCACAAGAACAAAATAGATGAAAAGTGTCCTCAAGGTCAGCTTTAGGACATCTGTTGTTCATAACGTGTGTCTACATATAAATATAAAATTACTTGGATGAGGGTGTTGAAAACCTAGGCAATATCCAGCTCTGGTTTCCGTTTGTTCACTCTGGTGTAATTCCACAGACTTTAGTGGAGAACGTCCAGATTTACACTGGTTAAAAAATGGAGAGCAGAATCTGGCTGGAAAGCTCCAAGTTTACAGATGATGCAGAAATTGGAAGATGAGCAAATAACAAGAAACAGTGTAACCAGATTCCGAGGGATTTGACTTATATTGAGATTTGGAGCCAGCAGATGGCAAATGCAGTTCATTGTCAAAATGATAAAATAATGAGGCTGAATTCAAGGAGACAATCTAGGGAATAACTGTTACATACAGCAAACATCTCATCATGACTAGAAAAGAGATTATGGAAAAATGATTGTAGCCCACAGCCTATTAAACAGATACAGAAAATAACAAGACCTGCAAGACACCATGGTTAGGTGTTTTAGGAAGGAGCAAGAGTACTAAACAAGACGCACAATAGCTGTCCTGACTAAGGACTTGTTAGGCAATTGCTTCTGATTCTTTTTGCCAGCGTAGACGAAAGCCGTCCCATCATCTCCCTTGCCTTGGAGAATGCTTAGCACATATATGCTGCTGACCTGGGCAATGTAAGCTAGCAGAAAGGACACTGGCGTGGCTTAGTTTCCATTCTTTCTTCCAGTACAACTGCTGGATCCAATCTGATCAGGTGGAGGTTGAGAAAATCTCAGCCACCCACAGGCAAACTCACTGCAAAACCTGAGCTCCTCCAGGAGAGAAGTGCTTCAGGCTGGTAGGTTTGTCAGCATTTCAGGACACAATGAATCAGGAGCACTGCAATCTGTGTATACTGCCTAAGACCTTTCCAGCCTTGTGATGCATCTGGAAAAGCCAGTGTGAATACAGAATGCCCTGCCAAGAGGAGACAGTCTGCCTCTATCCACAAATTCATGCCCTCTGCCAGCAGTGTCCTCAGCCCCAGGCTGAGTGAGACCAAGAAAAAGCTGGCCTGAAACTCTGTGGGTGCTATTATGAAGAATATTTTTGAGTAATTAGGTTACTTACAAGGGGCCAATGTATCACCTTCCTTATTCGTAAAAAACGTTCACATTAATTAACTTATTTCACAGAATCCTATAAAAGTTAGAGATAAAAGTAACCTATTATTAGCTGGCTAGCAGCCTCTTCCTCAGGGGGGTGATAGAATGTTATTTCCTATACTATAAATTTCTAATCTTAGTGTAGCCTTAGTTCAACAATTTCCCTTCCTTAATTTCTTGAATCTTCTCTTTATGGTTATTAGTCCTGCCAGGACTGCTTGGAAGCCAAAATGCTGATGTGTTGAAATAAAAAATATTGTGGTGATGCTATTGATTTTGAGAAACCTTTGGACAGAAAGCAGCTCAGGAGCTTGGCTCCACCTGAATTTGTGCCTTCTTGGGTCGTCCACAGCTCCCCAGGCCCTGGGCTGTGCTGGCAATGCACCCAACAGGGTCCTGTAGAGGTGAGCACTTGGGAGCATGGGAGAGAGAGAGGAGGAAAGTCTTGTTTTAATTTCAGCTTTGTTCTTCCAAAATCAACTCCCTGGTAACACAACTCCTGAAACATTTCAGATTTGTTCTCTTGCCTCTGAAATGTTTCCATGCAAAGTACATTCCAGGTTACACAGGGCACTGCCAGTTACACCTTCTCCAGCCTTGTCCTAACCAGCAATTGCACACTCTCATGTGTCCAGCAGCACTGGGCAGTGCATCACCTGCACGGCCTATGGCAACCACTTTGATTCCAGTGAAAAAATAAGAGGGGATGGTGTATGAGAGTAGAGTGCACTCTCGCTGTGGGTCAGCTGGGGTGTACCTGCTCCGCACCTAAGCCTGAGTGTTTTGCAGAGGTCTCTGCCTGCACAGTGCTGACACCCTTGATGGCAAAACCTTTCCCGTTGAGCTCCAACAAGAGCCACAGCACACATCCAGCATCCTGAAACTCCAAGAGGATCTGAAACTCACTTCCAAAGGCAAAACAAACTGAAACAAGTTTCCAACGCTAAAAACATGAGCAAGAGTGTGTGGGGAGCGAAGAGACATTTTATGAACTTATTTAAGGATGCCTCTATTGCAATTACTTCTATGTGACAGTGCACGGATCCTGTGCTGTGAACCACTTTAAAACCAAACAGAAGAGATTTCTCTCAAAAAAGCCCAGCATCAAGCAGTTTAACAGTCACTGTTTCGTAGATTTAAAGGTCAGCAGGGACCATTAGCTCATTTAAGCCGATATCTGGTAAAAGCACAGGCTGTAGGCCTTCATCCAATTACCTCTGCATCAAGCCTACAGCACTCAGCTACAGCACATCTTTCTCTGAAGAAGTGGCTTCCAGTGGTCAGCCACTTTCACCACAAAATCATGTGCTTCCCTGGTCATTTGAGTGCATAAACCACAGAAATGCAGCAGCTCACAGCTGGTCACACAGCATAAAGGAGGGATGTGCACAACAGTGCCTACTCAGGGCCAAGGGAGTGGGAAAACTATGGTAAGTGGGAGGAAGTGGCTGTGCTTTCTGTGGGTGATGCTGGGATGGTGTTCACCTGTCTCACAACTGTGTCCTCAGGAAGACAAATTCTTAAGGACCTTTGTGTTGGCTCACTGCTGAGACAGCTACTTTGATAACACTGTGTTTTCCAGTTCTCCCTATGCTGTCTTCAGGCAACTACCCCAAAGGAGGACCTCAATTTTCAATGTCTGAGCACAGAGGGAGCCCTGCCATTGGCAGAGCCCAACAGCAAGCATTATGTGACAACTGCAGGTGTGACATGGAGTCTTTCCGAAGAGTTTGTGGGACCACTTAAAGATGCTGTCTTCATTACATTTCTTCTGCAGAAAGTTGTTTAAAAAGAGCCATGGAGGATATACGCCAACAGATGTGAAAGCAATTGTCATATAGATTTACAATGACCTTAATGGTTATATAGAAGCAGCACAAAAAATGGAAAGCCTCTTCTTGTGCTGACCTCTGGTACTGACAGCATCTGAGTTATGAATTACAAGTGGTTATTTTGTCTTTATAGTGGTATTTTCGAATCTTTGACAAGTCTCATATATCTTTCTCTGTGTCAGACACAAAATGCCTATTGGAGAACAAATGGTTTTCTAAATGAAGAAAGCACTAGTCTTTCAGTGATCTCTTTTATCTAGCAAGGCTTCTTCCAGTGTTTCCTTGCTTAGGAAGAGGTATGATTCTGCTTTCCAATTTAAAGGGCTATTGTCAGACTGAAAGTTCAACTAGGACCTATATACTTGTTTAAAATAGTATTTTGAAACAGAGAAAGGGGAAATTTGTTGCAACATTTCTCCTTTTTCTCTTTGGAAGGTAACCAAGACCAAAATTCTGTTTCACACACACACAAAATACCTCTTCACTGATAAAACATTATAAATGGGTAGTTCTTTCTACACGAGGAGGTGATTTCGTTTCCTATATAAGTTTATTGATTTTTTTTAAAGAATAAATAGAAGAATTTACAAATACTTTCAAATATGGAAAAAATCTATTTTGGTGCTGTTGAAACATATTGTTGTACATAGAGGTGGTGATTCCTCAGGTAATATTAGCAATGAAAACTTCTCAGTATAAAATAATTAGCGAAAATCAGGAATGTGCTGAATGTCCCGTCTGAGTCACAGGAGCCAGACTGAGTGCATTATGTAGGCATTCAAACTCAGCTCTAGAAAAAATGTGTTTGGCGCAGGGATCACAGTAGGCAAGAATCACACAAAGTTCTAGTTACAGAGCAAAAGGTGATCCTCTGTGCCAAAATGATGGGGGAAAATCCCCTGGTCTGAGTGTATGCCCCCATCCCTACCCACAAACTCCTGTGAACACATCTGAGCACATTGCTTACCTCTGGATGTACCTATGTAAAACCTGCCTGGGCTCTGCCTGCTGTGCATCATGCCACTTCGCTGCCAAGGACTTTCTGGTGCAGGAGTTCGGGCCCTCACAGGCTGACAGTTTTCTAAAGTGTTTCGTGGCTAATAAATCACTGGCTGTCACATGCTGAAGCGCCTAAGGAAAGCTGCCAGATTCTGTACCAGCTCCAGCAACAAGATCAGAAAAAACAGTGAAAAAGAACACAAAACGGATGAGCGTGCAATAAGGGGTTTAGAGGGAGGCTGTCACCCGGAGAGGGGTTTCAGCCTGCAGAAAGGAGCAGAGAAATGAGTGTTGAAGGAAAGGGGTGATAAATGGTGTTGAACAGCTGGGTATGCAGCTGTGCAAAAACTGAAGCCCCAGCCCCACTCTGCCCTGTGCACCCACAGAACACCAGCCCTGAGATGCCAGCCTTGTGCTCATGTGGGCTGTGCTTCCAGAACGGCTGTGGGAATGGAAAGGGAGGGAAGCGTAACCTGTTCTCCCAGCTCATGCTGAAGACAGTGCTCCCTGAAAAACCTTCCAAACCATATTGCATAGGCAATAAAAAAACCCTTTTCACTGAAGCATTTGCATTGGCCAGCAGTTGTAGCTTGGTTCTTTCTTCCAGCAAGATGCGCTACAACAGCCCTTTTCTGATGCATTCTCTTTTTCCCTCAACTCTCCAGAGGCTGGAGGTCTTCTGTGGCCCTTTGCTGATGGGAGCTGTGAGCTGGATGGGCTCACGCCTTTTGTGTCTACAAAGCATCAGCATCCAGCACTGCTCCCATCGTCATGCAGCATGTATGTCCTGTCACTACTTCCATCTTGGAAGGCAGGACTGACCATGCTCAGCTTCATTCTCCCAAGCCTGCATCCTTGTTTACTGAGGAGGGCAATTAATTGGATTATGTCCGTGGCTGGTTTGATACACTGAGCAAAATGCTTAATAAAAAATAATAGAAGATAGTGCTGGCCACAGAAATTATTTGGTTTCCAGGAAACAGCCTGTGACTGGGAAACCAATATGTTCAGTGCTAAGTGCCAAACTGCCAACACAATCCTCCTGTTTTGTCCTACAGGCAGCTAGAGATCGGCCTCTGGTGAGCTCGGCCGGTCTGAAAAGCGATGGGAGGTGCTGCCGTGAGCTCCCATACGTTGTCAGATTTCCAGGAATATGTCAGAGCAGTTGACCCCTGGATGACTCAGCCACATCTCAGAAGGGAAATGCCTGGCAAGAAGATCATGCTGGAGGAAAGGTTTTAACAGCTGGGAGAAGCAGCACTGTCATTGCAGCAGAAGAGAAAAGGAAGAAGGGGAAGAGCGAGCAAGACAGCATAGTTTGGCCTATTCAGAAACCAGCTTACAAAGCTCAACAGATGATGGTGGACTGGAATTTTCACAGGTCAGGGCCATCACAATAGCTAGAGGGATCAAGTACAGGATAAGCTCCTCAGGAAGCTGAGAAGTGTTGTATCCTTGCTCACACATTTTCTTGCATGGCTCAGACTGTGATTTCAGAAATCATTGGCCGAGTTCACCAATAAGCTCTGTCTACTTTGCTGCTGCTCCAGGGACTGAAACAACATCAAAGGGCTTTGTCTGATGAGATCCTGCATGCACTGCTTTACACAGCCAGAGCTGCAGCAAAGGAGATGAAACATGCCATAGACACTAATCCCTTAATGTCTTCTCCAGGGTGGGACAAGTGCTCTGTCAGAAATAAACAGCCAGCTCTGCGTGGAGAATTACTGCTGCTACAGACAGGCTGCTCAGGGACCAGTGCAGCTCTGCAGCCTGTGTTCCCATGTACTTTTTGTCCCATGGCTAAAGAATAAAATACATCACTAATGTCTTCTGCACTGCTTATTTGACGTGGTATCTCCAGTACTTTCCTATCTCTTACACAGATATTCTCTATCTTCAGCTGTCTTTGTGGCCCTTTTAGGTACTTGAACACTTTTCATGCTAAAGCAATTTCAGAACTGAGCAGAGACCAGAACAGTGACTATCCCAGTCCTAAGCAGTGGGACATAATCAGCATAAACAAGAGCTTTGCATTACATGTAAATATCCCTTTCCAGATATCTCAGTCCTGAGAGCCATCTCCAGTGCCTTTTGTGCACAGTGTGACTTGCTGGAGTTCTCACAGAGAAAAGAAAGATGCTAGCCAAGGAAATCACCAGCTCCAGACTACTTAACAGGCAGAAAAACGTCCCAAACTCTTCTCTGAAAATGTAAGTGACAAGGCAAAGTAGTCTTTTTAAAGAATAAGACATGCTAGTTTAAACTTCTGTGGCAACTATTGCTTTACTCTCTTTCTTCAATGTCTCTTTTAAACTCAGATGGGAGGCAATTCTCCTATCCTGAAGTACGAGTCCCTTAGATAAGAACACTGATAGCAGGATGCTGCATAGGCAACGAGCATAACAAAACCTGTGCTTAAGCATTTGGGTGTTGATAATCCAGAATGATGTTCTCTATCTGCTTTGTGTACCTGGAGTTGGTTGGAGATCTTCTAATGATTTTCTAAATCCAGGAGCCCTAAAGCACAGTGTAGGTGTGCTTCAAGCCAGTGTCTTCCACTCACCCAGGTGGTGCTGACTGAGCATCCAAGATATGTCTAATTCTCTGGGAATCTACACTGTGCTGGGAAACACCAGACAATCCATATCTGACTCCTGGTGGGAGCTTGATCTGAGATTGAACTGAACCAAAGAAAAAGAATTAAGAATGCAAAAAAGAAAAATACATTTCCTTAATCACGGCCGTTAACTTCTTCAGGTATTGGAGAGAAAGAGAGTTATATCTATGCTGAATAATACACAGAAATTAATGGGAATATTACAAGATACTGCTTAAAAGTATATATAACTTCAAAGGGTGGTTGTCATGAAATGAATAATCACTAGATGTGCAATACATACTTGTCGTGAATCTGTGCGTCTCTCTTCCTCATCTCATGTATACAAGCCTAAGTGTAGTTGTTTGCTCAGGCAAGGAAATCCTGCATTTTCTTGTACAGAAATAAGCAATATACAGGACTGTCTTAACCCTTGACCTTCTCCAGGGTTAAGTCTTCGACTGACTCCATGCTTTAAAAAGTTTGCAGTTCTGTCTGCAATATTATTTTTGCCATTCTTCTGAAATGAGACATTCCTCTTTCTGTTTCCTTCTCCCTCTCCTTTTCCCTGTTCCTTCAGTCATACTTTATAGAGTAGTTGTCCCATAAAAGGTGTTTCTCTCTCCAGTGTTTGCAGACATTATTTTATGTTTGAAATTGCTATTCTCTCCCACAGTTGGAAGACAGAAACCATTATCACTTTGCAGGCATTTGAGCTTCCACCGTAATGTTGAAAAGATACACTGCTCAGCAAAAATAGCAACAAGCTGGCACCCAGGAGCCTCATGTTCTCCAGATGTTCATCCACATGTCCCATGTTTATTGCTTATGTGAGTATACAGTGGGTGTGGGTCTCAATAGCTCAGTTTCTTCTGCTCTGAGCAGATTGCCACCAGCAGAGCATTCAGCACTGTGCATGCTTATTCTGTTCCATTATGACATTTTTTCACATGTATTTTAATCCACTGTTGCAGTCCCACACTCTTAGTTGCATCTCCTTCTTACCAACAACAGATTGGGTATCCAAAAGCTGCATTAATACTGCAATATTTCATCATGCTCTGACTTTGCTCTTCGCAGGCCAGAATTACCGGTCTTATCATAATAATGTAACATAAGGCAGGGGCATCAGAAATACTCCAGAGATACAGACTGACGGTCAAGCTAGTCCAGTTACTACCTACAGCAGTGGCTGGCAACCAGATCAGCTTATTCCCAACATGTGCCATTTAGAACCTAAGTACCCCACAGGCCCAAGCAGCACAATTACAAATGCAGATTGACTCCATTTAAGGCACCTGATCCCTTTCCTGACGTCTTACTGACAAGTCTGCTTCTCTACATGGCAACCCAAATTTAATTAGGCCTTGTGCAAGGGGAATTCCCCACCAGCCTATGGTTGCTTGCCTTTTAATTCCACCAACCACCCTCTTCTCTAGGGATGCACAGATAGGTACCTAGGACTGCCTGGCCTTCCCCCTCTCTTGCATCATGAATCACAGGGGCTTCATCCTAGGCTGTGTGCTCAGTGCCCAGTCTCCAGGGACCTGCATCCTGGCATGCTCTGTACCTCTACCTTCAAGATCTCCACTGTGCCTTTCAGCAGATATCAGGCCTTCTCCCTTCCCCAGAGTGAATTCTTCCTGGACATCTGTTTGTCATTGATGTCTTTCCCTGAATTCAACCCAAGAAAAGCAGATCCAGAATAAGCATGTTGTTGTCACCTTTCCTTCACTGTGATGAGACAGAAGGGGACAGATGTAACAGGTTGTTGTCCAGGAATTTAACAGAGATGTTTAGCAGGGAGGCTGTCTGACTCTTGTCTCTCCTCACTCATCTGTGGTAGGATCTCTCTGTTCAGGGGGGAAAGCCTACTTAGTGATGTCACCGGCCTGGTGTAACACCCCACTGGGTGTTGCAAGGAGAGCCTGGCTGGCTGGCTGTTCTTCCTATAGCCAGCTGAACTGGGAAAGAAGCACTGAGTGCTCATTTGTGCCTAGCAAGGGCTGAGGAAGGACCTGTCACACGACCAGTCTCAGGGAGAGGCTTCATGCTGGACGGAAGGGAGGCTGCTCTGTGGGAATGGTGGGGTGCTGGTGGGGGAAGGTGGGTGGGAGGCTGTGTTAAATACAATCAAATTAATTTTCTCAAAATGCAACTTCTCCATAAAAGCTGAAATTTTTAATTCCAATGTTGCCATTTCGTCCCTCATAATGCCATGCAACTGTGCCAAATTCATCATACCAAAAGCTCCGCTTGGCAGAAATAAAACACTTCAATAATTTTGATGAAAACTGACATGTTTCTGTGGAATGTTTCAATCTAATCAAAAGGGCATTTTCTGTGAGCCAGCTGCTCAGTCAGGACATTTTCAACCAGCTCTAATCACAAATGTAGCTAGCACTTTCCAAATGCACCCAAGAGACTGAGGCACTCAGGGCCCAGTGCAAGGCTGAGGAGTTTTCTTGCTCCTAAAACAAGTGGTGCTGGTTTGTGTGGTTACCCTTCTTCCACTTAATATTTGGTAAGAACAAGATGTGACAAAAGAGAAGCAGAACTTAACCTGGAAAGAGAGAAAAGGATCTGAAATATTGACAGGGACCAATGCTGAGGAGGAACTCCGTCTGGAGTAGAGCTGGCTGCTGTAATGCAGAAGCCACTGAACTGTATGAGCAAGCAACCAGCCGCTCACTCCTGAGACCACGAAGCTCAGGCAGTTTAAAGCTTTTCTTTGCATTCCTTACTTCCCATCTTCCCATTCCTGCATTCTTGCTAGTTTCTTTCCCCTCCCCACCTCTACTTTGAAGATTGTGCTTTATAGAACTGAGAATTAAATGCATTCAAAAACAGGTATGTAATTGCATATAAGACCTTTGACAGCTTTAATCAACATATGGAATTTAAATACATACTGCTGTTCCCCTGTGGATTAGTAACACTTTTAAATGTGCCTTGAAATCAATATTTTGCATCAGTGACTGAAGAAAATTAGCATTGGGCTGGGGCTGAAATTGAAACCTGCAGCTACTCTCATCACATCCGTGCAGCTCCATCCCTCTAGGAAACTGTGCCATCTGGTAGCTTGTGACCAGGACACTTGTCAGGGTACAAAATCAAATGGGGGAGCTTTGGGGTACAGGATTTCTCCAGTTCAGACTTTTGCTGAGATTAGGAACAGACCTTACACTTCAATAACCACTGTGAACTGTAAGTACTAAACTTCTGCTGCATGCCCTCTCCTGTATCAGATCTACTTAGAGTCAGATATGCTTTTGGATGTCATTTCTGAGCCAACTTCTTCAAAGTGAAGTTATCCCACAGAGTGTGTCTCACCTATGGCAGCAGCTAGAGTCACCGAACATAGTGACTGAAATAAATTTCCTCAGTGTGACCTTTCTGTAGGACACAGACCACAGAGCCCAGGCCTCTGAAGCATCTTAATTTTCAGTCGGCAGTTAATTTTATGTTGGCATACGCCTGGCATGCCTACATCCACATTTGAACTGCTGCAAATCATGTGTGACTGGCAAGTTAGACAACTTTGCAGGAAGATGCTTATCTTTCAACGAAAAAAGAACCCACCACTTCCCTTGCAGCAGTTAATCTATCTGATAAACATTTCCATTGTCTTGTTTTTGCAGCTCCTGAATTCAGAGTATTTTTTAAAAAATCCTGCATATAATCTTACCTTCCTTTAAATCGATATTTGCACAATATTTACTAGATTTTTCAGTTCACACATTTCTGCATTTTTCCATTCAAAAGCTGATTCTAGACTAGGAAATTATAAACTTCATAGTGCTTTGTTCTCCTGCATGGTCCCTTTTCAGCATGTCAGTAACCACAGGATGAAAATCACCACTTTACAGCAAACATTCTCCCATCCTTCTCTCTTTAAGAGAATCAAGGTGCTTGACGCCTTGTTACTGCAAGACAGCGTTTTCAGAGTTTGCATCGGTCACGTCTGTTTCCTGCACCTTCCTGTTTTATGCTGCCTCCATGTCCTCCCCCCAGTATCCTCTCCATGAAATTGACATCCATGTGGACCGAGCAGGGTAGGGGTGCTGTCACCACAACTAGAGCCACCAGTCTGACTCCTGGTCCCTGCTCTTTCATCACAGCTCCTGTACAGGAGGACTGTGTTAATCCTTTCGGCTGCAGCCTCTTGATAAAAAGCATGTTAATTTAGAGGCACTGCTTTACAGAATCATCTCCTCCATCATCACAGGCCTCTTCTTACTCCTCTTTACTGTTAGCTAAATACAAGCGCACACTGGATTACACACAGGTTAGCAATCCAGACTTCCCTGGGGAACTGTTCCTTAACCATTCACTGTCCTATGCATTCCCATTTCATCTGCAAATTTTATCAGTAATGATTTTCAAGTTTCCTTCCAGATTATTGATTAAAATATTGAACAGCCCTCAGAATGAAATCCCATCCTCAGAGATACAACTGAAATCATCTGTGTTCTCAGACTGGTTCACTTAACAATTTCCTTTCGAGATCTATTTTTTGGTCCATTTTTAATCCATTTAATGAGCCCTATTGATTCCTAGACCATGCTTATTTTAAGGAAGGGGTACTTTAGAGCACAATGGAAAGCTTTTTCGTTTGGGAGAGGGCATCCATTCTGGTCCTGGCAGCTTAGGGAATTGGTATTGACTCTAGTCCTCACAACACATCATCTATTCATGTTTTTCCACTATGTTCTACCATAACTGATTGCTGTCCAAACATTAAGAAGAGTAAAAATTACTATGAATATCTCAGACATGCTGTGCTTTCCTTCTCACCATTCTCTTGTGCAAAAGCGCTTGCCTCCTATGGTGGTAGTAGTTGTGAAGTACCGCTAGGGGCCAGTGTTTTATGGTGTCCAGAGTTACTGACCGAAAGTTTCAGGACTATTCCCAAGCACCACTTGGTTTTAAAAAGACAAAAGGGGGAAAAATTTTTACCTGACAGCTCGGTTCCTTCATTCGGCTTCCTTTGCGGGCAGAATCATGATGAGTCCAAAGTACAAAAGTAAAAATCCCTTTTCCATTGACAACATGGAAACAGACAGGCAGGTGGACCTCCTACAAACAAACGTTTTTCTTCAGCTACAGCTAACTCTGTGTATGCTGTCAATGCAGGCAGAACGTGCTTTTTAAAATTTTTTTTATTTTTTGTGCTGTGGAAAAGTTCTTTTGATACATGGCTATTAAAACTGACATTTTCAAGCCTGCTGAGAATCCAGGGAAGACTTTCAGTCAAGTATTGAACAAAACAGTTCAGAAAAAATATTATTTGAAGAAGCCTCAATTTTCAGGCTCCAGGTGCAATGAATTGATGTGTGTAGACTTTTTGTAGTGTGAATAAGCAAGCCAAACTCCAGCACAGAAACAACTGTGTAATGGGGAGTCTATCCTGTCTTCCACGGGGAAACCAAACCCACATGGAAGCAAAGTAGCTTGTCTAACCCAAGGAACAAATTAACACAATCACCCCGAATAATAGTAGCAAGGGGAATTTCCTTTATTCTCTCCTCTACAAAAGCCTATGAAGCGAACCAGAGTGTGGATGTTGCTGTTCACTGTACATACATCATCGCTCACCAAGAAGGTTGATCATAGCCCAACTCTGTGTACAGCCCACTTACCCCAGAGACTGCTTTGGAAAATCTCAGTGAGAAAGAGGTGTTCATCATGAGACCTCTTGGACATCACAGTCCAACCCAGCCTTAGCAGTGCAGAGCAACTGAGAGGAAGTTAATGAGCCCCACAGTGGGCGCGTATAGTGCCTGGCATAAAGAATAATAGGTGTCCCAACAGAGAGGAAGATGTTGGCTGTTACAGTGTCTGCATATAAATATTCTGCAAGTATGTACTGGGCTTAGGGTGCCACAGATTACATGGAGACTTGCTTGGCAGACGATGCTATGGTAGTAAATCCCTCAGTGTGTCTACACAGTCTCTTAGGGAGTGCTGGAAAGGAGGTTACAGTGGTGGACAGTCAGTTGCAATTGAAAAAGAGATGGATAAGGAGGATTCTGTATGCAAAATGTATTGTTTTAGATAATATCATATTTGGAACTCCTTTGGACCATTTAGGACCAATCAGATGTGTGGAAAAGGAAAGTTTTTATACACAGCTGAGTAAGTGACACAAGGAGATATGATGGAAAAGGCTCAGTTTTGACAAGAATTCCAAAGAACTGGTTTCTGAAGATGAAGGTCTTCATCTAATCCAGAATGGAAGCAGCCTGAAGCTAAAACAGTAAAATACTAAATTTGGAAATAAAAGTAAAAAAGATTATGGAGAAAAACAATAGTGTACAGAGGAATGTAGTTTTGAATGATACACCTGGAGGAGTAGAGTCAAAGAAACTGCACCCTCAAAAACGTGTACAGTAGAAGCTCTCAGAAAAAGAACAGTTTGAAGAGATAACAAGTGTGATTTAATTGGAACACAGATGTACATACATGCATACTTATGTATTTTGAAATTATATGTATAGATAGATAGGTAGATACACACTTTTCTGCAAATATTAGAAGTCTTAGAAATAATATGAAGGACTGACAACATGTTTTTAAATGAAACTACCAATATACCGGCTGTAAGAGAAAGCTGATGGAAGAGTGATAATTAATAGAGCACTGAGATGTCACACCAGGTGACTACTTGGCCCTTAGCAATGTGCAAGATCTGTTTCAAAAGAGAAAGGCTGACATGATTAAACAGCAGGATAAAAGATGCTTCCTGGAGCAGGAAAACAAACTATAAATGAGACCAGTCGAGAACTGTAGGAATCCTTCTGGTTAGTTAGTTATGAACATACAGGTCAAACACCTTGGAGGAAGAACTTACCAAAGGCATATCTTTCTTCCCTGCTCACGAGGAGTAGGATGCCCTTCAGAGGTGATGTAAAAGGTGTGGGTGGTTGCAGAGGCTGATGTGTAAAAGATAAAGCCATAGCAGAAAACTACATAAATTCTTCACATCTGTGTTAACTTGAAAGGAACCCTCCAAGGTTCACAGTTTGCTTTCTCTTGGGATATGTTGGAAGGTCGTTGTCTACATGAACCTATGGAACAACTATGTAAAGCGAAGGCTGAAAAGTCACCATGAACAATGACATTCATCTAAAAGTTCAAAAGGAGCCCAAGTATGAAATTCCCACATCAGTTAATGTGTTGCAGGAACTATCACTTAAAACAACTCCAGCACAGAATCAGCAGGTGGCCAGTATAATATCAGTTTTAAAAGAGCTGGGGTAGAGGCAGTACAGTCAGTGATCCTGATATTCATAATAAAGCACCAGAAGGTAGAATTTACAGCTGCAACAAATATGATCAAGAAGAGTCATTAGATTTTGCAGAGGGAAGCTGTGTTTTACTGATAAACATAGGTCTTTTTGAGAAGTCTCTGAACGTTATTTGTTAGGAAGATCCAGCTGTTAGGCACTACATGGGTTCCTATAAAAAATTTAACAAGATGCTTCCCTACAGTTTTTTAAGAAGCTGATCTCCCATGGGCTGAAAGAGAAAGGCTGAAAGACACGAAGTAGTAACTGAAAAAATCTGAGATTTTGCAATGAAGACAGGCTTCCAGTGAAGTGGATCTATACAGAGGTGCATGTTGCACAGACTGCTTACAAATGATCGGGAGAAAGGATATTTGGATAATAATGCAATAAACTTTGACAAGTACACTAATCAGGAGTAGAAAAACAATAGCTGAGAAGGGTTGCAGAAGACCCTAAGGATGCAAAGTACCATGAGAAAAGACTATAGATGAAACTGCTAGTTTATACAAAGCAGTCTCCAGTGTCAACACTGTACACAAAGTGTTGGATTCTGAATTCCATTGTTCCACTAAGAACAGATTTTTGTGTTGCTGTGGATTGACCTGTGAAAGCATTATTAGTTCAATGAACAATAAGAATAAATAAATGAATAAATAGAGCAATAGTAACAATCACTTTAATTGAAAGAGAATAGAACTGACTATATTACTATGTTAATCCATACATGCCTAAAACATCCGTGACTTGAATACCAGCTCCAATTCATTCATCACAGAAGAATTTTGTGCAGCCAGAGGAACACTATGGGGATGCCTGGGGTATGGAGAGGCTGCATGACAAAGGTTGATTAAACATAAATTGAACATTTCTGCTTGAAAAGAGGTTGCTGAGGTGAAATTGGCTGGAGTTCAGGCTAAAAATGAAGTTTGATGTCCAAACCCCAGGGAAATTGCATTTGTACTGCTGTAGCAGTGGGAATGGGTCCCATGAGAGGTAAATGCATTTGGGATTTCTGAGCTTGCAGAACTTCTGGGATTCTTGTTTTTGCAAAGGTTTAAGCTATTTGGCTGTATACGGAGAACAGTGCTAAGGAGAAAGAAACAGGAATGAAAGAGGTTTCTAAGGGACCTGTCTCTGTTCATTCAGACCATGCACTGTTGTAGGGACACAGTCATTTACAAGAAGACAAGTTTTTGCTATCAATGCATTCTTCAGCAGAGTTTTGCTGTACATTTTTCCTTATTTCTGAAGAAGTACTTGCACTAGCATATAAAGGTGTGCTACTGGCAGATCTCAAATGTGTCATTATCCAACATCATCTGGAAATAGCCCCTTCCTGTGGTAGATGCTGTACAAACAGGGAAGAAATAATAGACATTCTCCTATTACAGAATCACAGGGGTTGGAAGGGACCTCTAGAGACCATCCGAGTCCAACCCCCCATGCCAAAGTAGTTCCCTGCTGCAGGTCACACAGGTAGGTGTCCAGATGGGTCATGAATATCTCCAGGGAAGGAGACTCCACAGCCTCTCTGGGCATCCTGTTGTCTATAGTATTCTCAGCCTATTGCCCTACAGCAACTTTTCCTTCTTATGGATATTAAGCAGGCCAACAGGAGACCAAGATATTGTGTTTGAAATTAAGGAAGGAAACAGACACAGTGAAGGGTGTCATTCACTGTGTGAAAATCATAGGGCCTCAGGTTTTTAATCCTAGGAGATATTGAATGAAAAAAGATGCTAACACCGTCCACAGAAATCTTGTTCTTCTTTTTCCTTTTTTTTTGGCTTCTACTTTTCCTCCTATTATTTAGAAAATTTTATTGCTTAGATTTCTATTATATTTGAGTGTTCCTGGACAACTAAATGATATTTTCACTTTACAGCAATGTGGTCCTCATACAATATTATCTTGTCTCTTCCACACTGCCTGATTTCCATGTCTTTCATCTCAGTTCCATGATGCTACATCTGTACTTTTAGGTTCCCTGGATTGCCAAGTATCCTATCTGAAGACCACTCTATTCAGTGATGCCTGCAGTTCTTGACTTCATCATTAATACCTCTAGGTCTTCCATCTTAGTTCTTTCTCAGGTTTCCTAGTTCTTTAACCAGCTTGCTCCTTTCCCATCAGATGAGCACCGCACCAATTATGAATAAATATGATTTTTGAAAATAAAAGTAGCATTTTCATCTGTTAATAACACTGTGTGGAAAATCTTTCACATGAGACAGCAAGGCCCTTCATTCTTGTGGTGTGAGCAAAAAATAGAAGTGCAAAGGACAGGATGGAATGAAGTTGTAAGAGATCTAGGAAATTCTTTAAAAAAATTGAAATTAAAGAATAAGACTCCCAAACATGGAAGCACCCCAGCTAGCTTGAAACAGCTTTATGCTAGCATTTTGTGGGACTAGTGATGTTTCTGGGTTTGAGTCCACTGCTGAACACTGAACAGGCCGCTAGTAGGCCCTTCCTGAACAGGGCTGTCACTGTTGTGTGGAGTCAGTCTGAATTAAAAATTGACATCAGTTTTCAGTGGATGGGCCATCATCACTTCAATAGCATCTTATTTTTTTTTGTTTTTAAATAACCTTGTACTTTCTGTTCATTCTGCAAAACAGATGGAGGTAGTACATAGACTGTGGCAGGGAAAGTTTAACCCTCAAGATGATCACAGTGAATTGAGGATGCTTTTCATTGTGGACAAGTCCAAGGTACTATGTGAGGAAGCAACATTTGCCTGTACAAAGAGATGATGGATAAATTCTGCCTCCAGACCAGCTCTGCGGAAGGTATTTGTAGATGGATGCAGGTTGTGTGGCGAAGACCAACACTCTAATAAGCAGTAATTCTCATCTTCTTTCCACCAGTGAATTTTCACTGATTGGTCATACCATGGTTTGTACTTTCCCCCCTTCCCTGTCTGCCTTCCCACACATGCTCAGTGGAACTGTCATTCACCAGAGGAGTCTGATGAGGTACAGCATCAGCTGTAGTGTTATGCTCTTCATGATACGGCACTTGGAAAAAGTGATGTCCAAGTCTCCATGTCTTAAAGAGCCACTTAAACTGGAATCTGCCATATTACATGGGTCTACAGCTGCCCTTGCTCAGGGATATTGAGTGGCCTTGCTGGGTAGGCCTACTGCACAGCCATGGTCTCTGAGGGGCCAGGCTTACTGATAACAAATTCTTTGAGTATGAACATAATCAGTAGGGTTCAGGATAAAAATACGTAGAAAAATCCTCATCTGGAGTCTTGGGCTAATATATTCTGAGTGGTTTTAGACAGAAAACGAGATAGTGATAAAGAAATGAGCTGGAATTAATAGTGCTTCCCAAAAGCCTTTTCTCCATTCATAAACAGACTGAAATAAAGAAGGTATCAGCGGAAACCTGGAGAGATAAGAATTATTTTCCCTGGATTCTTGCTGTTTTCATCAGGCTGCATAAAACTAGCCATGCAGTGTGGGTGTTTTCCTCTCAGTTTTGGTCATCTTCTGGACTGTGACCCCTGCAAAAGCAAGACTTCACCTTCTCTCCCTTGGAAGCCAAACTTGTAACTCCTCTCTTGGGACCACAACTCCCATAATCTACTTTCTCACAGTTCAAGTTCTATGGACAGTCTGTGATCCCCTTTTGCCACAGAATGGGTCTAGGAGACAAAGGCCAGACAGAGGTCTCCAAGGGGAAACAGACAAAGCAAAAATATGAGGTCAACTAGACAATGCTCTGGAGAGAAGAGAACGTGTAAGAGAGAGAAAATTTTCTTGCTGTGCCTTTCTCAGCCATGTGGGATTAGCCTCAAGGTCCCTTGTAAAAAAGATATAAAGTCAGAGTTCAAGTTTCTTTGAAACCTCTGCTTTCACATGTGACTTTCAGGTATTGTAATTAGTACCAAATTAAGTAAGTCTGAATCTGTATCTTTCCAGACGTACTAGAAGGATGGGAAAGTCGTAAGAAGACAGTGATCAAGAAAAGCACGACAAAATTAATTTATGAAACAAGAAAAGGAAGACCAACATTTATAACCAGTAACTTCAGTGACCATGCCACGTTGTCTGTATCTACCAAATGAGGAAGATTAAACCCCAAAAAGGTAATCTGGAAGTGCAAGTGTGGCACAAAACCCCATGGGTTGAAAACTCTATAGTGTCTCCACACAAAGACTCTAATTTCATTTAGAGTAATGACCAAAAACTGTAAATTAGATGAATTAGAGGCAGTTCACATGTAGAATCATAGAATCCTTAGAGTTGGAAGGGACCTTTAAAAGTCATCTAGTCCAACTCCTCTGCAAGGAACAGGGACATCTACAACTAGAACAGGTCATTTAGAGCCCAGTCCAGCCTGACCTTGAATGTTTCTGGGGACAGAGCTTCCACCACCTCTCTAGGCAACCTGTTCCAGTGTTTCACCACTCTTACTGTGAAAATCATTGGCTTTCTGGGCTGTGAGGGCACATTGCTGGCTCATGTCCACCTTGCCATCCACCAGTACCCTCAAGTCCTTTTTGGTAGGGCTGTGCTCTATCCTTTCATCCCCCAGCTTATATTGATAACGGGTTGCCATGACCCAGGTGCAAGACCTTGCGTTTGGATTTGTTGAACCCCATGAGGTTCTCCTGGGCCTACTACTTCAATGCATCTAGGTCTCTCTGGATGGCATCCCATCCCTCAGGCGTGTCAACTGCACCACACAGCTTGATATCATCTTCAAACTTGCTGAGGGTGCACTCAATCTCACTGTTGATATCATTGATGAAGGTATTGAAGAGCATAGGTCCCAGCACTGACCCCTGAGGAACACCACTCATCCCTGATCTCCATCCAGACACTGAGCCATTGACCACCACTCTCTGGGCTCGATCCTGCAGCCAGTTCCTCGTCCATCAAATAATCCACCCATCAAATCCATATCTTTCCAGTTTGTAGAGAAGGATGTTGTGGGGGAGTGTGTCAAAGGCTTTGCTGAAATCCAGGTAGATGACATCAGTGGCTCTTCCCTTGTCCATTGACACAGTTACATCATCAGTGTAACTGATGTTGGTCAGGCAGAATTTGCCCTTGGTGAAGCTATGCTGGTTGTCTCATATCACCTCCCTCTCTTCCATGTGCCTTAGCATAGCCTCCAGGAGGATCTGCTCCATGATCTTTCCCAGCAAAGAGGTGAGGCTGACAGCTTGGTAGTTCCCTGGGTTATCTTTTCTATCCATCCTAAAAATGTGAGTGAGATTGCCTCTTCTCCAGTCATCAGGGACTTCACCTGACCTCCATGATTTTTCAGATATCATTGAGAGTGGCTTGGCAACTACATCAGCCAATTCCCTTGGGATTCTGGGATGGATCTCATCAGGACCCACAAACTTGTGGATGTTCAGGTTCCTCAGGTGGTCATGAACATGATCTTCACTCAGTGGGAGGGACATTGTTTCCCCAGTCCCCTCCTTCCAAACCATTTGTTTGAGGGCTGTGTGGTGAGCAGTTGTCAGAGAAGACTAAGGCAAAAACATTTTTGAGTACCTCAGCCTTCTCCTTGTCCATTCTTGACAGCCTGCCTGTATTGCTCACTAGTAGGGGTACACCCTCTTGGACCTTCCTTTTCTAAGATGTGAATAGCCTCATAAGAAGTTGGTACAATCAGTCTAAGAGCAAAGAGCTAGCCCAGCTGCCTTGTCCCTTTTTGCCCCATGAAACACTGCCCACAGAAACTGAGGTTTGCTGTGGAGATGTTATGTATGGACTAAAACCCTGACGTCTCTTATGGAACTTTTGGCAGGCTGTCTGATAAAACAAATGGCCAACAGACATTTTAATTAAATCTGCATGGCAGATTGGCATTCTAGGCCTTTAGCATCTTCACCAAGCCCTCTGACACTCTTATAAGCAAACTTGAAATCAAATTAATGCTTCTTGTCCATGTGGCACAAATCCTGCTGACTGTTCCAGACTGGATCATGTTACTAGAATGTTAAGTAAATAATATATCAAGCCCAGAAGATTTTAACTCAGACCAAAGCAGTGGTAGTTCTTTCAGCTCTAGAGCAGCTATTTGGCTACTGCAGATGGGTAAGTCTTTGCTCCCAGGGAGCATTATGGCTCTTTTGTAGGATATCATACAACTGAAGGCAGGATACAGAAGATGACTGGTCCTACAGAAATCCAGCGACACTCATGCCTAGCCTGGTCCTTTCAAAACAAGCCTTGGTAATTTACACATGAAGCCTTGATACATGTAGGGCCTCTCCTGTTCCTCACTGGACCATATTCTCCTGCTGCTACCAGGAAACATTTTCCCTTACTCAAGCTGCCAGGAGCTGCTACCCTTAAGTAATAGACAGAGCACAGGACATCTGGTCTTTAGATAGTATTTGCCACTGGCTATTGCTGTTTAGGGCCAAGAACAAACTTCTTTGTTTGTACAGGACCCAGCACAGTGTATGTCTCCACAGCAGAAAGACTAGCACTGTAGGTCAAGATGTACTTGTCCAAATGCAGGTGGCCACCTGGGGTAAAAGTCCAAGCAGCTCTTGTAAATCCTGGTTGTGCCAAGCCACACAGGCACTTCAGATAGCAAACCTCAAAGCAAAGTTTTGGGCAAAGTGCCTGATCCTGGTTTCGTGTCGTTGAGCAGAGTCCTGAACAATGTGTTAAGTTCCAATCAATTAGCATCTGCTCTTGCAGATCCCATGCCAAGACACCTGAGAAGTGGAGAAGTGGTGGAGCTTCGGATCACCACTTGCCAGCGACAAAGTCCACCAGAGAGAGATTAGACAGCAGTACAGCTGGATAGTTAAAGGCAACAAAGTGTCATACGCAACTGGACCAGCGAGTGCAGTTTCAGATTTAACAGAGAGCAGGACTTCACATTCACATAATTTGATCCAAATAGAGATCTAGCTGTCTTAGTTACTTTTCCATCACACTCTGCTAATGGTTAGAGCAAAAAAGGTTGTCTGCCTTGAAGGTTTGTATCTTTAGCATGTACAAGTCCTCAAGGGGAAAATGATGCATAGGTTGTGATATTGGAAGGACCTTGTAATTTCTTTCTGGGATGAAATAAATTGTTTGGCTCTTGTTCCAAATGCCCATTCCAAGTTGACCCTCCAAGAAAGCTGCAGATATCTCCTTAGCCTTGAAATCCTGAAAGCAATAGGAACTGTTAGATTTCTGCACTTGTTCAATCAGGGCAGTAAGGAACTAGAGGAAAGGGCAGATTGTACATATTCTATTTTCATTTTAGAACAACAAATAAAGAGAGGTGGACATTTTGCTGCTTCTGATAATTTTTATCAAACTAGTAGAAACATGATTTTTTCGTAATTCCAACTTCATAAGTCTCCAAAAAAACTTGTGTAGGTTTTCACACTGAGCAATAGCACATGTATTGTTCCCCACCCTATCTCTTCCACTGCCTCTCCCCTCCAACAGGTCCTTAACTGCTGGCTGACACAGCTTATTGGGGGAGCTCGCAGGCCTGATGAACTCAAGCCACAGTCTGTTTTACAGTGCTTCTTCTATCCAAGCATCAACTTCCAAGAAATTGAGGAAATTTTATCCTCTGAGATATTTGCCAAACCTTCAGCTAGTCCTATAGGATAGAGTGAGTAATGTTGAACAGACAGCATAGTTATATGATCTGCATCCTCACAAAAATCAGACCTAAGAAGGGTTTACATTGAAAAAGAAGGGTCTTTCCTGAAAGATCTGTTTTCTCATATTTTGGGTTTTTGACAAATGAGAATATTTAAGAAAAGAAAGAAAACAAGCAGAAGTAAATACTTGTGCCCTCCAAGAGCTCCTCTCCACTTTCTAGCAAAACCATAAGAATGTATTGTGAATGCAGAAATTTCTGACTAAGGGTTTCTATTTTTACTCTCATGTACGCTACTTTATGGTTGGAACAAATCAATTTTCCAACCCATTCTACAAATAACCTCTCCTGCCTGCTGACATCTTTTGCCCTCCAAACTATAGAACAAGCAAGAAGTTCTCAGAACTCCCAGGGGCAAGAATGCATTATTTCTTAGCACTTGGTTATTGTTAAGGTAAGCTGAATAGAAACAGCTCTGCTCCAGGTGACATTTGTCATTTATCACTGTCAGCTTAGTACAGGTGCAGAGCATTGGTATAGGAGGTCACCGGGTTCCTGACAAGAACAGACTCCTGAATGGGGTAGAGGCCAGTCAACACATTCATGAGTGATGTTTTCATTATCACGTCTTCTCTAGCACACTAGGAGAGCTGATTGATACTGGACCGACAGACTGGTATACAAGAAAACCATTGGCAAATGGAGTTCCTTTCAAACAGCAACCTGCAAGTCACACATCAAACTTCTTTTTACTTTTCACATGGATCTATTCCATGCAGTTGTGCAATGTCCATGCCCTTAGAGCAGCACAGAGGAGCTTACTTGCTCAAGGCAATGGGTTACTGCTAAGTGCCTTCGCTTCTCTCCTTCTCTCCCTGAGAAAGTGGCAGGCCTATGCCTACCCATGTGTACAGTTATTAATAATATCTCACCTGGGAACTGAAATCTACTCCTGAAAAGAGCATGTACACTACCATTTGTAATAGCAAATGTCAAACTACTCAGTGTTCCTTTTCTCATATCCTCTAGAGTGGAAGCGTATTTTTAACAGAGATGGTAAATGCACCTTAATTTCAGGGCTGTCATTCAGAGAGACAAGCAATAGGCAGGAAATGAGGTGAAAGCTCCCCTTTCTTATTCCCCAGAAGGCACACTGGTCTGCAGAGCATGTTTGCCTACCGGCCCTAGTAGTGCTGCCAGCTAGTTTATGCTGCTGACTTGACCTAGTACTGTGGAACAGTTCGATTGTGTTAAGTCTCTTTGCTCAGGCCCTTGCTTTTGTGTTAAGAAATAAATCATCCCACAGTGCAATGCAGATGGACGTTGTAAGTTCTCATGGAGGGCCATGAGAGGAGGACAGGATATGAGGAAGGCATAAGGAGGGCTTGCGCCCATTAATGGAGATGCAGCTAAGCAGTAGATGTGCCTGTCCCAATATATGCTCCCCGCTTGATACTTTGACTACTTTTTCTGGGACCTTGACAGGTCAGAGGTATACTGATAGGGAATCTCCATTAAATATAGTGCCTGACTGATATGAAGGAGCAGTAACTAACGGAGAAAATTGCCTGCCAGACAATTTGTTCATGTGCCAAATTTATAAAACATTTTCCAACCCCTTTCAGTTTCCCTTCCTCCCTGTTGCAATCTGCTGAATCAGCAAAAAAGGGGCCAGCCACCTCTGGCATTGGATGTAAAGAAGACATGATAGTGAGATATAAAGACAACAGCTTCTGTGCAATGCAGCATTAGTCTATAAAGATGGAAACCTTTTCTGGTTTTCCCTTTGTTTCTACCTGCATGTTCAGCCTCCAGTTTGGAAAAGTGCTACAGAAAGGTTCCCCATGACTGCTTCCACAGTGCATAAGACATAGGAGACCATTAGGACCAACGGGTCTGTGGATGCTGGTTCTGTTCCAAACATGTCTGAAATACGTGGAAACACTCATTGCCACTTTCCTCATCAGGGCCAGGCCTCTGTCACACTTTGCCGTCCAGAGGGCTCTCAGGGCACCAGATATGAAGCTTGGTTTCCTCTGGCTGCTGAAACAGCAACACGACTCCTCTCAGCTCCTGATGCCAGTCCTCTAAAGCATGTCCGGCAACAAGTGAGGTCATATACTTGAAAATCAAGATGAAATACCTCATCAATTTGAAATCCATTCTTCTGAGGTGCTTGTCTGGATTTTTTTTTTAAACTTTGTTTTTTTAAATCATTGACCTCAGACAAACCAGTGGATAAATTATATTTTTTCCTATGTCAACTGTTTGTTATCAGAGGAAATGTCCTCAGAGTCAAGACTTGCTGTTTTTTGTGTTTTATCTGTGCAGCAAATTCCATTAAGTGAAATTTAATGCCAAAGCTCTAAGATCTGCATTCCTGGGGAATGACTGTTTTGGGGCATTGTCTTTGAATCAGGAGCAAACACAAGCTGATAAAACACTTGTTGGATTATTTAGTCATGCCATCCTTTGCTGGATAGCTAACACGCACATACAAATCACTAGGGGCAAAAATATTTCCTAAGTGGAACATTGATGATTCCTGAAAGATACGGCAATGGTCTTAGGCAAGTAAGCAACACTACAAGTGATTAAGCTGTTCCTGCCATACATAACAGGCTGAGCAAGATCTCCCTCTGCCCCCTCAAGGTGACAAATCTTGTTTGTATCTGGTGATGTTGTGCAGCAACACACACAGGGAAAGAAAACATCACCCTACTCCTTTTCACAAAAACATATGTGGGGTTGACTCTTCATCACTTTAAACAGCATGACATAGTAGCAGCTAGAGGAAGCCTTAGTGTCTTCCTGCAGAAAAAGGGCAGAGCAAGATGGGGCAGAAGAGCTGCTTGTTCTGCTCAGGGACCAAGGCATCAGGTCTAGCCTCAGAGAGAACCGGCATTTCATTAGGGATGCACTCTACTGCTTGTTCCCCTCAAGCACCCATGGCTTGCGGTAGTTCTTCAACTGGACGCTCACCTAAGGCACATCACTGACAGCAGATGAATGGCTTGTTTTTTTTCTCCCCTCTTCTCCCTTTCATATCCTGTTATTTTCAGCATGTAAGAGCATACATATGCTTTAAAGCTAATTCCTCATAGTATCAAACTATTACTAACCTGATAGCAAGAGTCTGCCAAGACGCTCCTACAGCACTGCTGATCAAAACAGAAGTGAGATTTTTGTTAAAGGCCCTTTAAGTTTGATGTGTTTCTGTAAATCAGTGTCTGATCTGCTGGGTTGCAGAACACAGTTTATGCACTTGTATGAGACATTAGCATCAGAAGGTGAGGGCTGAAAAATGCCCGAACAGCAAAAACTGCTGGAGTTTTTCATTTCCACACGCTTGGTCGGTGTGGCTTTTAGAGAAAGTTATGTGAACTTTGGGTGGACTCAGTGTGCAGTGCTGCCTAATAATTGTGGAAATACAAAACCAGTGCAATTGCCATGATGATCCCAGTCCTTATGGTATTTAGATCACCTGGTTGATACCTCGATTGCCTCGAGCCAGTTTTGAGACCATGAGCAGGCTGTCAGTTAACTTGAGCTATCTGCTTATCAGTTAACTGAAAGTCATGCACAGAGGCAGCAGGGGACTTCCTCCAGAATAGGGGAGCCATTCTATGATTCTAAGCGTGGTGAGAACCCACTTCAAACTTCTCAGTTCAAAATCAGGCCAGGCTCACGTGTCCCTACTCAGGTTACTGAGGACCCAGTCATCCAGAGCGAATTGCCCTTTGCTTTGTTTTACAAAGAACTGTACATACACAGACTGTCTTCTCAGAGCTGCTAATGTTAAACCTGATTTACACAAGCCAAGATTCGAAATTCATGGGCTGCAACAACATTTCAGCCTGCAACATCCATTAAGTGACTACTCTTGCCTGAAGGCCTCAGTTTTCACTGAATAATGGCTCGAGTGTTACCATCTGGCTGAGGGCCTCTCCACACAGTGGAGCCAGTGCTCAGCTCACCAAGGACTATGTCTCTGATTCTCCTCTGTCTTCAGAGCAGGCACAGAGACTTTGTGAAGCAATGCTTAAGGAGCTTTTAGTGCCTGCAGAAAGGAGGCAATCTGACTTCTGCCTAGGCCTGGCACAAGTGAGAAGAGTAAAGCAGGACAGGAAGAGGTTCCTCTCTAAGGATCCCCAATATAAATGTGTCTCCATCTCCTAAACAGGACTTCTTGGTAGAGATTGCCTGACTGGAAAGTGGGAGAGATCTGCTGAGATACTGGCTATGATGTGTCTGGAGCAGGTGTAGGGCCTTCCTCTGAATCTGAAAACCAGCTCTTCATTCACCAGCTTATTAATTACCACAGCACAGAGCTCCTGCACCCTTCCTTGTTAGAGCTGCTTGCTGCAAGGTCCTTAGGATCCTTAGCTTCTGTAATGCCAGAGGCCTTTGCAGGGAGGCCTTGCAAGCAGAAATTTGCAGCCTGTCTTTTGCTTGCAGCTTGGTATTTTTTCACCCAAGCTGCTGTGGCTGTGTTTTCCCAATTGCGTCTTGTAGTGTTCTCCTGTTGTTGTGGTGCTGCTGTTCTTATGGCCTTGCACCTGCAGACTTTGTCATTGTTGCCATGATGGGTGCTCATATTGGTCTGAGTCTTTTACTTGCTTTCCCCAACATTCCTACCCTTTGGTTGTGACATTGGCTATGTTCAGGATCCCAGTTACATGCACGCAGAGCTGGTCTGCTGCCTCTGAGCAAGGTGTGCATCAGTGTGTTCAGCATCCCATCAGCAGGGACAGGCAGGAGGGAGCCTGTGGGACTGATGGAAGGCTGAGTGGTTGCCATGGGAAAGTATTATGGGGGCACCACCTGTTACCCTGGGGATGAAACAAAGATGAGGACACTTGCCTGGGAAGTGCTTCTCTCCACACAGGAGGGTTTGCCTTCAGGGGGATGTGTTTGGGTATACAAGTATCCAGCTGGACAGTGAGAACTGCCCGGCAGCAGCTATTTTGCCTGATTGAAGGAACACAACTGTTTTGTCAAGCTCTGTTCCAGCGTTACTACAGCTATGAATTCAGTTGTTCATCTTTTGTCATAGGCATTTTTCATGGATTAGGCATTTGGTTTCCACTTTGTCATTAAAACCATGTTCTGGCTCCAGAACACTCTGTCCCCCTGCTAACTCACTGGCTTGCTGAGTGTCCCGGGGTAAGGCACATGGTTCTGGAAACAAAAGGCAGATCGTTCCATGGTGGGTAGAGACCATCTGATGCTTCATAGGTGTCAGATAAACATAGAAAACAGATGAAGTCAGCTCTGAAACAATGAGACAAAAAGGACTTGCATCTGCTAAGAGTGCTCAGGGCCAGCTTCTGACACCCTCTGCCTCCTCTGGCTGTCCCACCTCCGCGCGCATGGCCCTGGAGAAGATATTGCCATTATTTGCACGAAGAGGTGCTCCCGTGAGTAGGGAGTGCAGTGATCTGGGTCCAGCTGCTATTAAAATGCTAATGTTCGGGAAATCCCAGGAGCCAGCATTGTCTGAAGGATTAGTACAGTAATTAACAGGCTTTCTAAACACCTCTGAGTTTCCAGAAGAATGGCTTTAATGATCTCACCTCTGAGGTCCGTGTTTCCTGGCTAGAATTCAGACAGAATGGGTTATATGAACTTTATGCCATTTAGCTAGGGAGTATAACAAATTTCATAAACAGGAGTTTTCCCCATCACAGCATCATAGCACATAATATGTCCCTGTGTATCCCATCTGCACTTTGTTACTGAGGCCAGACTGGATTCTAAGGACCCAGAAAGACACAAGCTTAGCAATTAGTAGTGCAGGCACCAGCACTGGCAGATGCAGCTGGACTCCAGGAAGTCTCTGGGTTCAATGCAAGGTGCGCAAGTGTGGCTTTTCCGGCTTGCACAAGTCTTGCCTCTTTCCTCCTCTCTGCAGCATTGTAGCTGCCCTGGGACCCACCCTGGGGGTCTTTCACCCTGCAGCCTGCCCTTACAGCAGCATGGCCTCGAGGCCACCTCAGGGTTACTGCTGAGTGCCCTCAGCTCCCCTTGGTGTGGTGGTGGGTGCCATCTGAAGCAAGACCTGGGACCAGGGCATCCCTGCTCTGGCCGCTGAGCACCCCTTGGCAGCTGCCCATGGCAGGCAGCACGAGGGCTGTCATCACCCAGTGCTCCCCTGGCTATCACCCAGCAGGTGCTGAACCCACTGCCAGACATCACCTTCTGGGCAGAAACCCACCAAACCACAGCTCTGGCACCACTCGGTTTTGTAATCTCTTAGGATAGAGGTGTAGTCCCTGTGCTAAGCCTCCCAAACTGTACTGTGGCAAGCAGCAACACACAGCTGGGGACTGCAAGAGCTAGGCTTTCTCTTTTTTTCACAGAGGGGTTCAGGAAGAAGGGGTGGTCCCAGCTCATGGGTGATTTCCACGCTGCCTTGTCGTGCCCTGCCCTGCACCACCTTCCTTCCCAGCTCCTCTCAGCTCCCCATATTTGTGCCACACTGTTCTCCAACTCCTCCTGGATTCCCCACCCACAGCCTGGGAGACCAGCCTTTCTCCCCAGGATGTCCTGCCCTACTCCCCCACCTAAGTGGCTCTGGGGCAGAGCAGAGGAGCCCACAGGGGGAGGTGTGAATGCTGCCAGCTCCTCCAGGTGCTGCCCTTCTGTCCTGCTGTGACAGGCTGCCAGGAGGACAGCTGGTGCACTCAGCTGCACAAAGCAGCCCGAGTTACTTAGCACAGAGCCTGTCATCCTGAGCCTGAGGCTGAACACAAGGGGCGAAGGGGAGGGAATACCTCTCCCTGCTATGCACCACTTAGGAAGAAACATGGTTTGTTATGATGCCAGAGCATCATGCATGTTATTGCTTAATTTGCCTTGCAGGCCTGTTGCATGGCTTACATCATAGCATTTCCAGCTCAGACCCATATGTTATCGGCTGTTAAAAGGACTAATCTGAAAAATATCTGACGCTATGTGTAACTCTCTGAGCTGCTGAAATAGTTTAAGCAGATACTCTGTGGTTCTGTTAACACCCTCTTAGACACACATAAAAATGCTAATCACACAAGTAGATAGATGCTTTTGTACCTCCGAAACCAAAGATCATTGCTAGTTTTAGTACAGACCTCATCCTGAAAGAGGGAATTGCAGCTCAGTTAAAGACAGGTTTGGTGAAGAATAAGAAGAGCCAAAATTTTCCTTTGCAGCTCTGGATCAGATTAGTCTCCTTTGCACACCTGATCACCTAGTTTGATACTCTAGGCTGCACAGAATAGCCAGTGTTTGATTAATGTCTTGGTACGCAAGTGTCCACGGCTAATCCCAAAGGCAGGATTTAGAGACCCCGTCTGATTCCACACACTGAGCTTGACTTAGTGGTGTAGAGGACAACTGCAAAGAACTTCTCTATTCTTTCTGCTTCTGTTGATATTTGTTAGTGTCATAATCCACTTTTTGGCCTTTACTTACGTGTTTGTGTCTTCTGTTGGGCCAGTGTATATCTTGTAATTTCTCTACTCTACGTTCTTCTTCCCAGAGCCCCACTTAGATATTATCACCAGACTTGCCAGCTATACTTGTCTCTCAAGCATCAGTGCAGGGCATAACTGTGGTTGATCCTAAAGGTGAGAGTGAATTCAGCCCTCCAAGGTTAAAATGAATCCCGCTACTGACATCCCTGTGTGGAAAGATGGCAGCCAGGGAGCCAGATTATGCAATATTGTCATCTGTGAAATGGTGACCCAGACTTGGAAGGGAGGAGCAGTGTGGCTTGCCATAGTTAGTCTGCCTTGAATACACCTGAGAATGAATATTCCCATCCACTCAATGTGCCTGACCCTGAAGTGCATCAGAGAGAGAGAGGATATATTGGCAGAGCTAAAACAGCACAGTGCATGTAGCTGGAGAAAGCAGATGCATTCCTGACCTGACTGGGTACAGCCCTGCATAAGACGACATCATGGCACTGTAAGGATTTATGGTAACTATGATTACTCCCTGGTTGTCCTTTTATTTTGGCTATACCTTCTGGAAAGCCTTTCATTTTGAGCTTCTTTAGCCTTTAGTGCTCTTAATCTGAAATTGACTTAGCCTGCCCCTACCAGGGCTTTTTAAAATGTGTGAATAGCACTGGATAAAATAAATCAACATTAAAGCAAGACCAGATCTGATCAAATTTCTGGCTCACTCTCATTGCCTACAGCTACACATTCTATGCATCTGGTAAGTGATTATCTGAGGGACTGCACTTCAGTGCACAAGTTAACTCAAAAAAATTAATTAACCTTCTTGACTTTTACTTTGCTTAGGCTATTTCCCACTCCCACAAGTGTCTTTTCATTTCCAATTGCATAGAAAGCAGAATGTAACTTAGTACCAACTAAAAGAGAAGCCAAATAATACATTTCAATGTGATTAAGCCCTTTATATTTTCTAAGTGCAGTTTTGACTGACAAAATATTAGAATTGCAGGTATGTCTTAAAGAAATACCTTGAAGCAAAAGAATTATAGCAGTTAGGGAACAAAGGACTTTCAATTCCCTTTGGTGCAGAGTAAGGTAGGAAGGAAAATAGAGTACCAAAGCTGTAGGGTTCCCTCCCACAGCTTGTGACCTGATATGAGTCATGTTATTATCAGAGCACAAATCCATGGGACCTGATACATCTGAGGGTCCTGAGGGAATTGGCAGATGAAGTTGCTAAGCCATTATATTCGAAAAGTCATGGCAGTCTGGTGAAGTTCCCAATGACTGGAAAAAGGGAAACATAGCCCTCGTTTTTAAAAAGGGAATATAGGAAGATCCAGTGAACTATACAGACCAGTCAGTCTCACCTCTTGGCCCTGCAAGGTCATGGAGTAGATCCTACTAGAAATTATGCTAAGGCACATGGAAAACAGAGAGGTGACTGATGTCGGCCAATACGGCTTCACTAAGGGCAAATCATGCCTCACAAACTTGGTCCTCTTCTGTGACAGGGTTTTATCATTGGTGGATAAGGGAAGAGCAAACTGATGTCATCTACTTGGACATTTCTCAGAGGGCGGTGAGGCACTGGAACTGCCCAGAGAAGCTGTGGGTGTCCCATCCCTGGAGGTGCTCAAGGCCAGGTTGGATGGGCCCTGGGCAGTCTGAGCTGGTGGGTGGTGACCCTGCCTATGACAGGGGTTTGGGACTGGGTAGGCTTTAAGGAACAGGGTAGGCCACTGAAGAAACTGTCTGCCTTGGTCCATCTTCAGCATTCGCAGTGCCTGTCCCTGAAATACACAGGCCCTGTTCAGGTAGAGTGTACCTTTCCTTGTGGCTAGCATAGAAGGTCCATTTCGGCAGTATAATCCAATATGCTTTCCAAATAGTAATAGTTGTACTGTTGACAACAGTTCACAACAGCCTAGGTGAGCCTCTGGGCTGAGACATCACTATTCCTATAGTCTGTGGCAAACTGAAGCAGCACCATAACTGGCAATACCAAACCACAGTCAGGAACCCTGCTACCAGCAGCAATCCTTGAAAGAAGTCCACAGCACTCCTCAGAAAAGCCCAGCCTCCACAGTGCTGTGGAGCAGAAAGAAAATGTGATATGTGATCTGCCAGTAACCCTTCTACAGAAATAAATTTCTCAGTACCCTGAAAGTGAAAAGCTGTGTCAGCTGGACAAAGCGTGGCAAGACTGGAACAATGTTGTTATGGGAATCTGCCATGTCTGCAGCCACCCAGGAGTTAAGCTGTGATCTTGGAGAAGAAGAATTAAATGGGCAAAAGACCAATACACAAAAATTTGCCCCAATTTGGGTGTGAGAAACAGTTTTGTTTTCTAGCAGTTTGTGTTTTTGTTCTCAGGATCAGGGTAGGATTAGACACACGGTAACCAGGACAAACATCATATTGAACATTAGGCTCGGCATTTATGTGCTGTTTTGGAAGATGGGTGTGTTTCTACTCAGAAGTATGGAAAAGTCAGAGCAGCAAGGACACAAGTGTGTTCTAATGAGCACAACTCAGGCATCACACAGGTCTGTTAATTTGCACAGGGCCTATAACTTGCTAGCAGACAATCACAGTCACATACCCTAGCCAATCAGTTAACTCATTCTTCCTCTGTCCTTAAAGTAAAAGAGGAAAAGCTTTAATTTCTGTGAGCACAATACTGGTAAATGCAGAAACCCATTGTAATCTTTTTTTCTGCCATGGAGGATCTCAGCCTGCAAGGAAACCATCAGGCCTTTCTCCACCTCCTGGTACTGCAGCAAAGCAGACAGAGGCAGAAACTCTCACTATCTGAGTGAGACAATTCATCCAGTGTTTATTTTCCTCCAGTGCATCTCCTGCTGGGGTAGTTTCTTGTGGGGTCACTGTGCACAAGTGTTTGCAGTGGAGATGTACTGTCTGCTTCTTCAACCGCACTCTGTGACCTTGTGGAGCTGGATAATTTAGTAGTTCAATTGTTTTGCTCTTAGTTCATTTGTTTTTTTCCTCTTTTCCTCTTCAATTGTTTTTTTCCGCTTAGTACACACTCTTGATGGCTAGGGCGGTGTTCCTGTTGACTTAGAAAACACAAGAAAGATGACTGCTGTGCAGTCTCTCTAGAAAAAGCATTCTGTGAACTAATTGAAGTTCTTCTCCTGCCTCCAGCCATTGCTACCCACACAAATGCCATCTCTTATATCATTTCTCCACAGTCCTTGTTAAGGTCTGGAGAAGAATGGGGAAAACATATGCCCCAGCAGCTCTAGAAGGTCTCTGGATGTGCTCGTGTAGATGATCTAGACCCTTCTCAGGTGACCTAGGACAAAGCAGCAAGATATCCTTCTTAGAACAAATTTTAGTCCTGGAGTAGTGTCAGTCACCTCTAACCTATGGCAAATGTTTGAATGTGGGACACAAGAGCTTTCATGTTTTTCTTGATGAGGTGCCATGGCTCAAGTTTCACGTAGGCATCACTAGACCCAGCTGGCAGACTATGCCTTACCAGAGGCAATGAACACTTTTCATAAGAAGGAGAAAACTCCAAAGAATCAAAATAATGATGTGATATGGCTTCTGGGTAGGGAAGGTAGTTCCAGTGACACATAAGAAACCTTAATTGGCTCTTTGCAGTATCTTGCACAAGAAGACAAGCAGTCAGTCTAGGTATGCCCACGCTGTAAAACACAGTACCAGATAGTGAGAGTTGTCTGGGCACAGGAAGAACAGAGCTGTCCCAATAATGTAAGACTGTGCGTCATGGCAACACAAGCAGACATGTCCAAGTGGGACCGGCATGCTGGCATCACACCATTGCCCTAGGTCTGTAGCATGCAGACTTTAAGGGAACAGATCCCATGTATGGGCTCAAAGAGAAACTGCAACTTCCAGCTGTTCGGCCCAAAGGCCTATGGTACTGTCTCTTACAGCTTTTATGGCTTTCCTCATATTGTATCTATGAGAAATCCTTACTCTATCTCATTAGAAAGAAATTTATGCCACTCATTTCCATTTATGCTCTCTGAACAGCTCCTGCCTTCCTTCTCCAAAGATTCTAGGTACTCACTGTTGCTCAGCTTCTTGCCCTGTCCCACATGGAGATGTCCAAGCAGACTTCTCAAAAAGTCCACAAGAAATGGGAAAACCATAGAGATGCTCTTTGCTTCCCGTCTTCAAAGCTGGTGATGGCATTTTTCACATGCACCCTAAAAGTTATCTCCTGAGCACTAGTCATCATGGAACAAGACCAAACCATATTACTCGGCACTCTAAACATCTTTGTCATGTCAGAGCTGCCAGCAGGGGCCTTAAGGCATTTTTCTCTCCTTTTATATGAGTTGCACAAGACTCAGATGTATTTTTGTTTCAGGGTCCTACTGAGAACTGGAAAGGTGTGGTATGTGTATTTCTTATTCAAAACATACTGTTTACAGCTGACGCCTGTGGTACATTAGCTGATAGAGACCCCAAAAGGATGCTAGTGATAACAAATTTCAAGTAGAATGAGGTTATATACTATACAGCAGTGACATTATCACTGTCACTGATATTAATTTCATTAGCAATCCTATTTTTAATGCCAGTAATTGCATTAGTGATTGCTATTAGCAAAGTAGTTATTCATGCCATTACAGAACCCTTACAGATTTGTGAATGAAGTCAGGAACATTCATTATCATCTGAGAAGCTGCAGAGTGCTCATCTGCACAACCAAACTGCAGTGACATTGAGGCTAATCAGCACATACAAATGAGGACTGCACTCATTGCAGAAGATTTTCTTCCCCAGGGCAAATCATTAGTCTTCAAAGACCAAGAAAAGTATCAAAGTTTCTCCTGGGAAGGTTGGGGTGAAAACTAAGCATTTAACCTGGTTATCTTCGTTTCTGTGTTAAAGAGAACGACTTCTGCTCTGGGCAGGCACTAATTAAGCATTAATGATTCATAAGCAGGATTCTCTTTGTCCAACTTTTTAGTGCTTTTACACTTTTCCAAGCATGCTACAGAATCTGACCTCAAGCACTTCCTACTATTTAATGTAACAGCGCAAAAGGTTGTTCAAGAGTAACAAGATTCAGCATACATGGCATGGTTCGTTCTATATGCATGAGCGAGATATCTTGAGGAGATGGACAGTGGCTAATTTTGTAGTCTGAGTACAAACTAGAAGTTAGCACCACCAGATTTACCCATAAAGACAGCTCAGCAGCTCCTGGAAACGTCAGTTTTTTGGCACCTTCTCACCTCTCAGGCATACCCAAGCTGATAGATCAATGTTAGCTATCATATCAGAGTGCTTGACCAGAACTTCAAAATCTTTACAGGAGCCTAGCTCAGTAGCCTATGTTGGCAGTGCAGGATAAGCTCTGGGCTTTGCTATCAGCAGCAAAGGGAATATCCTCTCCCCTTTGTGGGATGCCACCTTGCAAAGTTTCTGGGATTCTCAAAGAGAGATCTGAGATGATACCACTACTGAGTCCTGCGGGAGATTTTACACTTCTTATGAATGCAGTTAGGCATTTTGACAAAACTGATGTCTTTCAGGGGCAGTGGCTAACTTCCATTAGGTTGTTGCCAGGTAGATATACTGTTTATCTACAGTTAGATGGGACACCTGGTTACAGAACTACAGTAACTGGAAACTCATGTCACTGCTTGTGTGTATATGGACAGTTGTGATCATGTCATCTCTACCATAGCCACCAAGAAGTAGCACTATTTAAACTAAACCCTCTCCTCTCCTGAAAAGCCTCTAGTACATTTGCTTCCAGGAGTAAGATGAGGCTCTATGTTGGTGGCAGGAGAGATTAGAGCATCTCTTTTGCTGCCTGTGTCACTGTTCCTTTGAGGACTAACCCAGCTTGCATGCTGAAAGCATGCTGAAACTGCATGCTTTGCAGTTCACCACCTCAGCTCCAATCCGACGCTCCTTCAAGAAATCATGGAAAATATTTGCTGTTTGGTGCAAGAGATTGTTCAGCTTCCAAACCACTGGATACCTCTGTTCTGAAGTAATTCTTACTACCATAGCTGTCATAGCGGAGTATTGACAGTGTCTGGTTCAGGCCAACATACAGAAAGTCAAGCTGCATATTTGTTTCCTCCTCCTCCAAGCTGCAAGGAACACTGCTGAGATCCTGGGTCTCCCCACTGACTGCAGGAAGAAAGCCCTGGGTGGGCGTCTCCATGCCAAAGGGCTTCCCTGACAGCCACTGAACACCCCTGAAAGCAAGTTGCAGCCAAGAATGGCTGACCTTTGAAACCCCCACGCATGCCTTGGGCATGATGCACACTGCAAGGCTTTCAAATGGCCGTCTCAGAGCAACTGTCCGAATACTTTTTGGGCTCTGAGCTCAGCCAGGTTTGGTTTCTAGTCGTTTACTGTAAGCGGTTTTAAGTCTGTGCTCTAATGTTCAGAATCACTCTGTTCTTCAGGCAGTATATGGTTAGCGTTAGGGTTTGTGTAACACCAGAGTGGCACTCTTTTGTTTCCTAGATCTTCTCCTAGGTGATGTTTTTAAAACCGGATGTTGAATTGCAAGTTCCTGAGTTTTTACTGTGACATCCATGTGAATGGCCTTTATTTACTATAGATTTGGGTTACTGCTTTCACAGCACTAGTAGTTCCTTTTGCACTTTTCAGGAATGACTTTGTAAGCACAAGAATCTGAGTCTCCTTATACACATTTTGCAGGTTATTTTCTGTTTCTGTGGAGGATTTGACTCATTCTACCCTCACTCTAGCTTTGAGGTCTTTAAGGTGCAATGTGGAGCACATGACTGGAACCTCCTGAGAGCCAGAACCCAGAAGGGAGAATGATCCTTTCGAGATTTTCTCTCTGCTGCAAATAGAGGGCCATGGGTTCATTACTTGGGTGTCTGCAGTGATTTTCCTTCCGTTTTGGATGAATTCTTTTCATCTGGGGTTATTTCAATGAATTGAGAGACACAAAGAATTGCTACTCTTGGTCCTAGTCTGAGTCTCTTTACTTCTTCATCTCACCAGTCCCCTCAGTCCAGGCCTTATCAAAGTCTTTTCTGCAAGCTATGATCCAGCTTGTCTAACTACGGAAGAAAGTGGCATTCTCTTTCAATCTCTTCACAGCTGTACAAATCAAATACCACCCAATCTGGTAGCCTTATGTGATGTCATGATTGACTGGGTAGAGGAGGAGAGAGCAATGGATGTTGTCTACATTGATTTCAGCAATGCTGTCTCCCATAACAACCTCACAGGTAAGCTTAGGAAGTGTGGGAATGATGAGCAGACAGTGAGGTGGATTGAGAACTGGCTGACTGGCAGAGCTCGGAGGGCTGTGATCAGGGGCGCAGAGCCTAGCTGGAGGCCTGTAACTAGCGGTGCTCCCCAGGTGCCAGTGCTGGGCCTGGTCTTGTTCAACATCTCCATCAGTGGTGTGGATGAAGGGCTGGAGGGCACCCTCAGCAAGTCTGCTGATGATACAAAGCTGGGAGGAGTGGCTGACACCCCAGAAGGCCGTGCTGCTATTCGTTGAGACCTGGGCAGGCTGGAGAGTTGGGCAGAGAGGAACCTGATGGGGCTTAAGAAGGGCAAGTGCACAGTCCTACACCTGGGGAGGAAGAGCTGACCACATCAGCACAGGTTAGGGGCTGACCTGCTGGAAAGGAGCTCTGTGGAGAAGGACCTGGGTATCCTGGTGGACAACAGGTTGGCCATGAGCCAGCAGCGTGCCCTTGTGCCTAAGAAGGCCAACTGCATTCCGAGGTGCATTCCAAAGAGTGTGGCCAGCGCATCGATGGAGGTGATCCTCCACCCTGCTCTGCCCTGGTGAGGCCACATCTGGTGTACTGTGCCCAGTTCTGAGATCCCCTGTTCAAGAAAGACAGGGAACTGCTGGAGAGAGTCCAGTGGAGGGCCACAGAGATGTTGAGGGGCCTGGAGCATCTTCCTTATGAGGAAAGGCTGAGAGACCTGGGACTGTTCAGCCTGGAGAAGAGAAGACTGAGGGGGGACTTTATCAATGCTTTTAAATATCTAAAGGGCAGGCTGCAAATGGATGGAGCTAGGCTTTCTTCAGCAATGCCCAGTGACACCACTGAAAGGGGTTATGGGCACAAACTGGAATACAGGAAGTTCCACACAAACATAAGTAAAAGCAAATTTGCTGTGAGGGTTAAACAGCACTGGAACAGGCTGCCCAGAGAGTTTGTGGAGACTCCTTCTCTGAAGATATTCAGAACTTGTCTGGATGCTTTCCTGTGTAACCTACTGTAGGGAACCTGCTTTAGCAGAGGGGTTGGACTAGATGGTTTCCAGAGGTCCTTTCCAACTCCAATGATTATGTGATTCTATGAGTTTTTCTTTTTTTTTAATATGTGGTGCCAAAGGTGTTTCCTCCTGGATGCAGACAGTTTTGCAGCTGTTCATTGGCCTTACCGAAGCATTTTTCCTTTCCTGTCACTGAGCATGCACCAAACATCAGGAAATCATTACAGTAAATTGGGGACTGTGTATGTGTGTGTACACATCACGAACACATCACTCAATTGTCTGCAGCTATGTGCAGGGTAGGTTAAAATACCTCCCACACAATGTTTGGTTTCTGAAGCTCAGTTCCAAATTGGCCATTAGCAGAGTAATGATTTAATCAGTTGTTAACAATCACCGCACTCCCTACCAGCCAAGGAACATGTAACCTTGCAAAGACTCCCTTGCCACCTCCTCTGCTGCTATCATCAGAAGAGCTAGCCTTATTTTGGGTAATTCCTCTATATACTGCTGCCAGGGTTCCTCTCTCTGGAGTTGCCAGGGCATCACATCCGCTGCAGGGAAATCTCTTGCTATTCCCAAGGAGAAGAAATAAAATGGAAACTTCAGCAGCAGCTGCCATTTATGTTAAAAGCCCAGTTTCCAATTAAAGTTGGTGCTAGGTTACCTCTTGGAACTAAGGGCTTAGAGAGTGAGGCCTAGCTTGGAAGGGGAATTCTCTTCACATCGACATCATTGTCTCAGACTCAGTCAGTCCCTGAAGTGCAGAACTCTAAATACCCCTTGGTGGAGAGAGATGCAATATGCTATATGTCATTGACATCACAGCAATCCTAGGTGTGCTTGGGCCTGACCAGGTTCCAGAAATTTGTTGCTGAGAGGTGAAGAACTTGCATGAAGTCTTTGTTTTGGTGGGTGGAAATGGAGCCATGAGGAAAACACCAGTGATTCGTGACATTTGTCCTGCCAGACATAGTCTGGAGATGTTAGAAATAATTTTGCAATCAGTAGAACTTTCCTAGTATGTGCTAATCTGTAATGACTCCAACTAAAGATCAGAGCAACAAGCAGAAGAGACACTCTTGGATCAGAAATCCCCAACACTCTGTCTTGTTTCTGAATGGTAAAATGAGCTGTGAAGTGTTCCCAAGGCCATTGTTTAGGGTTTTCTGTCATTCAAGAAGAGATTTTGGTCTCACAACCAGAAAATAGCCTATATTGCCTTGCTTGGGCTATACACTTGGGCTGCAGGCCGACAAGCTGCAACGTTTCTAGGCATTTTAAATAGTTTCATTCATGTCGTCAGTAGCTGAGACAGACAGAACTAGCTTCAGAAATGTGTCATCCAAAACACTAGCTCATGACTGGGTGGAATTTGAACACTAATAGCATACTCTTCTGTAGGCTGCAGAAATGAGGAGAGGGCATTGCTTGCTTTTGCTTTACTTTTCTCTGAGGCCATCTGCTTCCAGGCCCTGTGGAGAAGTGCAGAGCCAGGAGCTCAACAGAGAGAGATGTCAGGTTAAAGACAGCATGGAGTGATGAAAAATATTCTTGTAAGCACATCCCTTTGGGACACAAAAGGGTGAGTTTCCTGAAGTACTCTAGATTTCGTCTGTGTCTAACATGATATAAAGTCCTTAGTTCCTTTGACTCTGAGTGGTTTCCATGGTACTAAATTCTTCATAAATTCTCTCCCTTTCCCTCCTACTCAAGAAAGGCCTGTGAGAGTGTCTGAGAAGGAGAGTAGCTTCCCAAAGCAACTCATTCTGACTCCAGCAGTCTGCAATGGAAAGTAAAAGGAGCACCTTCCTTTCCCTGATGATACTACTGTGCAAAGGGACACATTCTTGGGCTTGCTCAGAGGTGACAAGGCCAAATAAAACATTCAGGTGATGCCAACAGCCTAAGCACCCACACTCCCAGCTACTGGATGCCTCTACAGTCAATAGCAAGTAGAGAAGTTGTCAGAAGGGAACTGAATCTTTCCTTAGGCTAGATCTTTAGTGGCTGTGTTGAGAACAGTGGAGGGAGTGAAAGATAATGCTCTTCCCTTCCTCCGACGTTTAGCATCCCATGCAGTGCCTGTGGGTAGGTGGAAGGAGTCTGACCTACACATTTTGATTACACCTGGGAACTCCTCTTAAGCCCATGAAAACATAGTAGATCCACAACCTCTTACAGAAAGGAGTTCTCCAAGTTTCCTTTTCCTCACATGAAGAACCATGTCTTTTTGAACATTGTGCCCAAGTTTTATTTGATGCCCCAGTTTCTTGTATTGGGAAAAATACTGAACAACCAGTATTTTTCTCTTCTCTGTAAGACAAGTATGTTTTCATAGATCTTTGTGATATCGCTTCTCAGCTGTTCTGTCTTTCAAACTAATGAGTCCCAGCCCACTCAGTGCCCCACGGACCACACTGGCTCCAGATATTTTTCACCCTTCTTGCCCTCCAAACCATTCCCAATCATACTATTTCTGTTCTGAGACAAGAAGACCAGAACCACTCATTATATTTAACCATTAATTTATACTGTGTCATGGTAATGTCCTCTTATAATTCCTAGCATCTGTTTTGTTTTTTTGACTGCTACTGAGCAGAGAGGTGACATTTATAGAGCAGCCCCACTCTCCCACCTCCCCCACCATCCCACCTTGGTGATAGTGGTCATGGTAAATCTAATTTAAGAAACTAAGTTTGTTTTACCTAGGAACAGGAACATCAGCCAGAGACATCCAAAGGAAGAAACTAGAAAGGCAGGGAACAGTGGCCCAAAATGCATAAAGCCTCCAGAGCAGACCTGGAGCTAGGCAAAACAAGACCTTTACAATAACATTTGGATCCAGAAAAGTGGCTAGTGGCCTGACACAGTCTGCTGAGCAGCTGTGCCAGTACAACACAGGAGCAATTTAATCCAGCACCTCTTTTACTGAAAATGAATAACAAAACCTTAATAAATCAACAATTACTTATTGCTGTATTTGGGATAATAAATTCTTTAGTTTATCAGTAGCTTGTGGCTTCCATAGCATGTTCTTTGAACAGTTTGCCTTTCAGTTACATCCCCTTTCTCTCCTGAACAATAAATTAGCATTCATTTTTCTTTTAAAGGAAAAGAGGGGAAAAAGAGGATATATTACAATTTTTTTTCAAAGCAAAAAGAAAAATGCAACATATTTTTGACATATATCTTAAAATAATATGAGGATAACTTTCTCCGCGTGTTAGATGACTATGCATAAATAATAAAGGACGTTATGTTATTTACAGTGTTACACAATCAACTAAGAGAGTCTCATTTAACACATAATCCATAAAGACAGTAAATGATGAAAACATCCAATTATGTACAAGATGTATTTACAGTAGAATAGAGAATTACAAATGATGATAATTGGCCATGTTCTTTGTCTGCCCTTCTCTGCAGCATTTCATAGGTGCTTATTTTGTTTCTTACTAGAAGTAAGTCCCAGCTGATGGTATGTAGCCACACTGCAGAGCCAGGAAGTGTCCAACAGGTTGAGATGTGTCCGTTGAAGGAACACGAGTTTGCTATCCTGGATGTTCAGGTAACTGCTTGTGGTGTGTGTGAGAGAAGTAGGGAGATGCAGAACTGCTTTGGAGGACTGAGCTTCCCTGGTTCCCTGATAAAGGCAGTGATTGATCTCTCAAACCTGGGGGTGGTGGGCGACTCAAGTGGGGAAAGGAATATGTGGGCCAAGAGGAGTGAATAGGATTTTCCCTGTTATAAGAGAACTTCTGTGGAGCTGTAATGTTGTACACCAGCTGAACAGACAGGCTGTCCCAGGTTGTGCACAACATCTTCCAGCTATCCACCCCTGAAGGAAGCCTTTTATCCTGGAGAACTTCTGCATATAATCACACACACAGGGAAAGCTCACGGCTCAAGTTAAATGGCATAGAAATAAACGAGGACTATCTGAACAAATTGGCCCAAGGGTGTTGGGACTGCCTAGCTCAGAGGTCTGGGTAGTGAAGCGAACATCCCCTAGGGGAGCTGGCCTTTCCCGTAGGCACTTGCTGGCTCTGCTCCACATTGCTGCAGTACCCAGCACCTAGGCCAGCAGGAGCTGGCTGCAGCTTGCCAGCAGAACCTGTGGCCGTGTAGACTTGCTAACTTCAAGGTGTGGACTTGACTGATGTGGACGATGCCTACCATCCTCACAGTATGCTAAAAACAAGTCCAGAGGGGAGGGGCCGCGTCCTGCTCCCACTTCGGTGAGCGCCAAGCCAGGGCAACTCCCATAACTCACTGTTGCATGAGTTGTGCTGTCAGGCTGGGTTCTCCCCAAAGACCTAAGGGCTTAGGCAGCCATATCCCCAATTGTATTTGCTTGTTCTTAGGTCCATGTGAAGTCCCCAGCCTAATTTCATGCTTACTCTATGACACACTACTATTTGTACCAGGGGGAAGAGCAGAGGCTGCACAACTCTTTGAGGCACTGCAACAGAAGAGGTGTGACATTTTCCCCTAGATCTATACAGAATAAATCTTGCATGTCCAGCTCCCAGGCATGCAATTGCTCCTTCCTTTTGTATTGACCCTATTTGGTAGACAAATAATTTACTCCACTTCAAAGCAAGTTCCCTTTCCATCCTGATTAATCTGTCTGGGCAATCACAGACAATTGAATGTGATCTGGCCTTGTGGGTGATCTATACTGGAGGAGATTACAAAAGCCCTGCATTATAATCTCTATTCTGCCACTAAAATGTGTGATTTTGGGGCAAATCTCTTGTTCCTCTGCCCTCCTTTTTCTGCCTTGTCTGTCTTGTAGGATTTTTGCATTATCAGAAGCCTTACTGGAAGAATAGATTTTCAAGTGTCTCTGGAAACTCAACGACGTAAATCCTTTGGAAACTGGTGGCCTGCATAAGTAAAGTTCACCTGGCCCTCTGTGCTACTGAGCTGCAGAGTTACTGGGGAGGTGGATATACTGCTGCATGGGACTGCAGATAAATAGGCATGACTAAGGGGATGAAAATGAGTGTATGTTATCTAGAACTTGTACAGAGCTTTTGTTCTGATCTGCAAAGGCAAAGAGTGTTCAAGTACATGCCAGCAAGGAAAAAAATGGCAAAGGGGACTTAAGTCCGGGCAGCTTGTAGTTGCCAAGCTTTGCCGTCTCCCATAGACTTCTCAAATAAGCAGTGCTATTTCAGCCACCATGTAGCCCAATGCTTTGCTAACTTCTTAGTCTTTTGCTTCTACCACCAACATCCTAGCATCCTGCTTTGTCATGGTTTTCTTCCTATTCTAAGGTTTTTTGTTTTTTTCTGTTTAATCTGGTGGTCAGATGGATTCCTCCAAATTCTTATAATGTGACGTGCTTGATCTATACAGTGAGAAACTTGCTAATTTTCATCCTCCTGATAAATAGCTTCATTAACTAGACTTTACTTTCAGGTCTCAAATCAATGGGACATCTTGTTCAGCAAAACTCTTAAGCACATGCTTAACTTTATGCATACGCCGGATGCGTCAATGGGAGTCTAGTACATGCTGAAGATAGCTTTTGCTGGGTTTAGCACAAGCATATGCTTGAACAATTTACTGAGTCAGGACTTTAATTCCTTGGGTTTACATATCACAAAATTTCTTTGACTTATTTCTCTTCATTTAACTGGGACCAGGACGTGGCCCAAAGGATGAGTGTAGTTTGGCTGAAATTCTTGTTCTCTTTACATGGCTCTTATTTGAGTCCAGTAATACCTGTAGAACATATGTTCTCATTTTCAGAATCCCCGGAGTCTAGGAAAAACATTTGTTTTCCACATCAATCCTGAGTCTATGCTGTGCCAACTGAACACAACAAAAATCAAAAGAAGAGAAGAGGCAGTGACCCTGACTAAACTGATAGGAATTCAGTGCAAAAGAGGCCATTTGCTTCTGTCTGAACGGATGCAACAGCTCCAGCACTGACAGCACCCTTGTTCATTACTAGTCAAAGACTTCAAGGCCATCACATAAACATTCACATCAAATAGCTATGCACAGTACGGCTGTAACTCACATGATGTGCTTGACTTCATAAATGGACTTTGCATCAGCCTTGCTTCCTCCACCCTAAACAATTGAGTCAATAAAAGTGACTAGAAATGAATCCCATACTTCTACTATGTCCTTCCTACTGCCTATCATTTTTAACCATTCAGCAGATAAATTCTTCCCTGAAAGTAATTTCTGTGTCCAAGAATAATCCTTAATCTAAAAGCAACGCTAACAAGGTATTGCTAGAAGCTTGTCAGGGTTCTTTTGAAGAGGGAAAGGGAGAAAATTGAGGGGAAAAAAGAGTAAAACATCTTTTAAAAAGCAACATTAAAAAATAGAGGTGAAAACTGATTGCACTTTTATTAGTGGCATTTGTTTTCCAGCTAGATCTCTTCCTTGCTTGGTTACAGATATCTGCTATAATATTTGCCCCATTAACTTAAACTAATATAAATCTTTTTTTTCTTTTCTTTTTTTTATATATTTTTTTAAGTTTTTAGATTTTAAATAGAGTATTGGGTTCAAAGTCTCAGCTAACCTAAACCCATTTACTAAGGGATAACTAGAACAATTAATATCTGGAAAATAACGAAATGGCAGCTCCTAGTGATTACAAGCTGACCTCTGATTAATAATATATTTGGTTTAAAATCACAGTATTACTTTCTTTCTATAAGTAACATTACTTAATGCAGTTTTTTTTTTGTTTTGTTTTGTTTGTTATCCTGCTGTAATTAATAGTAGCATGCTGTTGGATCTACTATTATTCCAGTGCTCAATGAAGCAAACCTTTTGGCTGGCAGAGAGCAGACAAAACTCATTTCATATACAGAAAGCAAATTAAATTTCTTATAGAAGAAAATAGGGTTTTTTTTAATTTTTTTCAGCTTTTTTTTTTTTTTTTT